>SNQJ01S0023985.1:75990-111510 GCA_010110895.2 Picea sitchensis
CAAGAAATTAAATCTTTTTGTTTCAAAAATTTCACTAAAAGAAATAATGAACTTTCTTTAAAACAAAGAAACCCAAACTAGTCTTTTCAATTGCATGAGGAAAGTGATCTTTCAAAACAACAAGCAAATGATAAAAACCAAGCAAACTTAACTTTCAACCAATCACTGGATCTTAACTAACCAAACACACTCAGATTCTGAAAACAGAGAGAATGGTTCGTCATGAAAAGCTAAGAAAATGAAAGTCAAGCCACAGAAAGACAAGAAATGCCTTGAAACCCTAAGACTGTTCAAGCACACAAATAAATCAAAGAAGATGCTAAACAGAGGTTTAAGATGCTCAAAAGAAGCAAATACACTGATCTGGGCAATTGGAAAAATCAAAATCCAAATTCAAAATTTTGAAAAAGTATGTTCGCAGGCTAGCTATATAGCACAGTGCGAGAATCTATTATTCTCGCAGTTAACCCTTTAGCAGGATGCGAGGGTCTCGCACTGGAAGATATGGGAAGAGTGAGAACTCTTCCTATTCTCGCAGGCTGCAATGGGTTGCAGTGCGAGAATCCCTGAACATGTTCAAAAAATTGAAAAATGAAGAAAAATTCAAAAAAGATTTTGAACCCAAAAGGTCTGTCAGGGTATCCTGAAGACTCAGAGACTGATAGGACAGAAAACAAATGAACCTAGAGCAAATGGCCACAGAAAAACGACAAAAGCCAAAGAAAAATGGGAAGCTTCCCCAGTGGAGTCACCAATTTTGTTGTAGGATTAATCTGTAAGTGCAGACACAAACCGATCTCCCTAGATCCACCTGGATCTAGAACAAAGCAAGACAGAATATACCGCTTTCCCTAGATCTAACTATCGAATGAAATGGGAAGTGAGGATAGGGTATGTACCTTGTAATCGCTTCCTTGATCTCTGTTGCTCCTGCTTCGCTCCAGCGCTCTCGTGAATTCAAGATCAGAACAACACAAACCAACCAAAATGAAAGCAAATAATATATCCAATAGCTAATCTATACATATGATCAAGGAGTTATGTAATAAAGTAGATCTCACTTTATGGGAAAGAAATATATCACCGTATCATATTAACTGAAAGAGAAACTTACAACCAGAGCCTTGATGTCACAAGTCTCCTTTCGATGGCCCTTATCTCTGACACACACACTTTCTCCGATGTATGAAGAAGATCAACTACCTTGGATGAGCTTGATAGAGTCTCTTTGCTATTGTAGCATCAGTTCTTCACACAGTCATTCACTAATCCTCCAATGCTTCTTTACCTCTATGCATCTTAACCCAAGCTAACTTTCTCCATGAGAACTCCTCTCCTTTTATAAGTTGAAGAGGATAAGGTGAGGAGGTTAGGATGATCCCACTAAATCATGAAAGCGAGTAAGATCCAAACCATTCGGATGCCACCTCACCATAGAAGCTTCTCCTTCTAGAAGATTCGAGAAAATGCTCATTTTTCCCATGTGCTGTAATTCTTGCACCCTAGCTATAGAGAAACCTACGAGGTGTTCGCACCCTGGCTATAGTGCAACCTGCGAGAATGGGTCATTCTCACACTCTGCCTATATAGCAACCTACGAACTTCCTTTTTTATAAGGTTTTTACATAGGAAAATGCAACTTCTTTTCTCAGGAAAAGTTCTTATGAAGATCCTGAATACACCATCATCAATACATCATCATGACGACCAAAATTATGGGTAACACACATCCTACATCCACCATCCTTATTCGGACTTAACACTGTTGGCACAACTCATGGACTCAAGCTTTCCCTAATCAATCCCTTGTCCATCAAATCTTGGACTTGCTTCTTGACCTCTTCATTCTCCTGCGGCGTCAGTCTATACGTTGTTTTCTTTGGTAAACTCACTTCTGTTATAAGGTCAATATGATGGTTTATACTTCTGATGGGAAACAATGAACAAGGCAAATTGTCCACCACTATATCAGTGAAATTCTCTAGCAGTTCTTGAATTTTCTCCAGTAGATCATCTATCAAAGTACTGGTCAAGATGACTCTAGGTTTTCTTACCACAACAAATAGTATTTCTTCATCTTTCTTGATTTCATCCAAAAGTTCCTTCCCACTCATGAGAAGTATAGTATTTATTTCTTTTGATTTCACCTTCTTGTCTTCAATTGGCAGCAACATATGCGTCCTACCATTCTTTTTCAAGGTATAGGTGTTCTTTCTTCCATCATGAAAAACATTTCTGTCATATTGCCACAACCTCCCCAACAAAAGATGACATATATCCATGGGAATGACATCACGTAAGATATCATCTATATAACCCCCTATCTTAAATTCAACTATTACCTTGCATACCCTATCCTTGGTCTTGCAAGAAGTTCTAAACAAACTGTTCCTCTGGGATGGATTCTCCACCTCCTTCTCTGGATTCAAGAGAATTTTCCTCATCATTAAGTATCTTCCTCCCTCTGCATCTTTTTCCTCAACATTTCTCCTTTGCACTTCTGAAATGTGAGCTTCGCCTCCTCCATCTCTTTTTCTATCAGGACATTCCCAAGATTTGTGTCTGATCTTTCAATAGACAAAACACATTATTTCACCTCCTCTGCCTCTTCCTCTTCCTCTTGCTCGTGGAAAAGTGTTCCTATCGACATATTTTCTTCCTTGTGAACTTCCTCCCCTCTCTAGGTGGTTATGAGGTTCCTTCTCTTCATCCTTGGGATTCTATACTGTATCTTGGGCAACTTATTTGCCTCTACTCTGACTTCTACCTATGCCCCTTTGACCTTGATTTCGGGCCAATTTCTCTTCTGCCTTTAAAGCAATATGATAAGCATCTTCTACATTCCTGATTGTTACCATGCTCATCTCATCTTGAATTTGATACCTCAGGCCATTCATATATTTGGTGACCTTTTCATCATCATTCTCATGATGACCAACTCTAATGTTTATCCTATAAAACTCCTCAGTGTATTCCTTCACTGTCATCCCTTTCTGTCTCAAATTCTGCATTCTTCGGAACAGATTGATTTGGTAATCTCTGGGTATGAATTTGGATTTCATCTTTGCTACCATTCTGTCCCAAATTTTAATTCTTTGTTTTCCTTTACAACGCCTGTCAGCCTGTAGTTCATCCCACCATAGTGTTGCATGCCCTTTCAGTCTAGTGACAATGTGATTTACTTTCCTATCTTCTTCAATATCTTCACAACCAAAATATTTATCCAGAGCTCTAAACCAATCTAACAGCTCCTCAACGTCTAAGTTTCCTTCGTACATCGGTATGTCTATTTTTTCTCCGGCACCAATTATTGTAACAACCTTGAATAGACATTCTCCTGCAACATCTTCGGCTACAACTTCTTCTTTCGCTCCTTATTTATTTTCACTTTCAGCCTCACTGATATCTCTAGTATTAGGTGTTTGTCTCTATGATGTCTCCATAGCATCCAATCGAGCATGAAGTTCTCTCATATCCCTTTCCACGACTGGGTTGGGCATATCTCTCTCTTGACGTCTTCTTGGCAGCATTGCTTCAATCTGTCCATGCAGAATTCAAATCACAACTATCTTATGTCTTCCCTCAACAGGGTCCACTAACTTCCCAGTCTTTGGATCTTCTTAATTCCCCGAGCTGAAATGGCTCTTTGGTTCCCTGATGGAACCTTCAGTGCATATAACCATAGTTCCTTCTAGAATTTACACCCACGCAAATAAGCACTAGGCGTAAACGTCCTCTCCACGTGACCACTTGCGTAACCACAACCTTAACCTCAAAGGGTGTTTCACAATTCATGATTTCGGGGCTCCTGCTATAATGCAGCTCGACTCCTCCAAATCCTGAAAACCTGAAAAGGGAAAACGATCCTTAACTCCTCTCTTAACTCTTTACTTATGTGACCCTCAATTGTGACCTAGGACCCAACTTTTGGTGCATCGGGATTTCGCGTATCGGAGATTTGTGAAGTGACTTTTCTCCCTTTGCCCGATATCCAAAATATCGATATCTCCTCGCCACAGATCAATGATCTTGATCCTTCCATGATCTAACGGACCAGATTGCATCAAGGTTTTACAACTCATGGTTCTCAAATTACAACTTCCTCCACACTCTTGACTTCCAAAAAGCTAAAATACAGAACGCCAAATCAACAGCTCTCGCCCGTTCAAATATAACGGTTGCTATCTCTCTTGAGCTTGTGAGCGCTGAAATATTCTCATCCTTAAATTATTCACAGATCTACTAGATCCAATGACCCATGGAATTTCGGTGATTCTCCCTCCGAGAATTTCAACTGTCCGTTCAAACTTTCAATGGTTTCCAGCCAAAGAACTCGACGTCCCTTCCTTATAAACTTAAATTCTGTGAGACAACTTCAACCCTTATCCTTCCTTTGGTTTCTTCAAAATCTCTATCCTTCTTGAGCTTGATTCCCATGACAAACTGAAAGATTTCTAAGGAATTCTTGAGCGCACTCCTTGCGGTAGTCACAATAACCCCTGGTTATTCAATACTTCCAACTCTACGGACTCCTTACCACAATAGTTCTTCAACCACTCTCCTTGGTTGGTAAAGCTAAAGACTTCAACCGACCTGCGCACAGCTTGCATGGCTCTGTGTTATGCTTACACTTTTGTTGGTATAAGAACAACAATATCCCTCCTGAACTTTTCTGAGGTAAAACTTAGAATCTCGTCAATGCACTCCTTGCGGAATTTCACTGCATTCCTTGCAGGAATTCTCAGAAAGAGAAACAATTGAAACTTATACTCTCCCTCTCACAAACTTCATACATTCAACATGAAATCACAAATACACACACAACATTGGAACAAATGCATAACAAAGTATATAAGCAAACTGTAAACATACCATTCAATAGATGCAAACAGTAACCATGATACACCATGAAATTGGATCAAAGCATTCTTATATTAATTCAAGTGCTTCTGTACATGGGTTCAATAGCAACAACTTTCTACTTATACAACTTCTACAATATTTTTTCTTCTCTGCTCTCATATGCTCTCTTTCTCTACAGCTCTCTCGAGTTTTACCTCCTACAATATCAAGCTATCTAATCAAATTAAAGACTACATCTACTTTACATTCATTACATTAAATGCCTACAACTGAAAGATGAGAGAAAACGCTCAAGATCTACGTTACAATCTCCAAAACATTTAAGGGAAATTACATCCTTCCAGTTAGTACATTAATGTTTCATCTTTTAAATTCAAAACATCTTCAAAATGTGCACTGGTGCATATCTAGCTGTCCTCCACTTGTGTTTTCTTACGATGCTCCTGCATCAAGTGCACAGAAGAGGAGAAAAAATCTTAGTCATTGGATCTAATCTACAGCAAAGTTGCATCATAGAACAGATCGAACCGTTGATCTAAGATCCTGATCGAATGAACAACAGTCACTTCGGATATAAAGATGTGAGTAGGTTACACACCGAAAAGTTTTAGATTTGAAATCCCCGGAATGCGANAGTTGCATTGCAGAAAGATCGAGCCATCGATATAAGATCCTAATCGAATGAACAACATTCACTTTGGATATAAATATGTGAGGAGGTTACGCTTCGAAAAGTTTGAGATTTGAAAAACCCGAATCTCGGAAATCCGAAATGAATAAGAACCATCAGATCTGGGGAACATATGATGAACATTATATTATGGATATATACATTAGCAAACCATATCAGCAAGGACACATGACAGACCATGTCAACAAGGACACGTGGTGAAATCAGACAATGACAAGTGTCAAGTTGATTGCATTTCAGGTACGTGCAATTCACAAATCCAAGTGACACATGGCAGACACTCGACCTGTTCCACATCATCAAGTGACGTAAGAAAGTTACGTCGCTCCGAGAGTTTTACTTTGGGAGTTTGACCACCAATGCGCAGGAAAATGTTCTAAATTCCCGAAGGCCGAAGTTGCGAAGGGCCGAAGTGTCAAAGGGATAAAGGGCCGAAGTCGCGAAGAGTTGAAGTGCTGAAGTTTCAAAGTGAACGAAGATCGTTGATTCAAGGAGGACACGTGGCAGGAATCTGTAGACTCCAACTAAAAGCATTCTGGGAGAGCATGAAGGTTGAGAATTGAAATCTCCGAAGTCCAGAGACCCGAAGGAGATCTCGACCATTGATATGAGAGGGAAATGGATCGTTGGATCGTGGACTCCAGGTAAAATGCTCTGGGAGCAAGTAGAGTTTGAGAATTGAAAGGCTCAAAGGCTGGACTCACAAAGGAAATCTTGATCATCGATTGAAGAGAACAGATGTTAGCAGATCTTCCATTCCGAAGGATATCTAGTCAGTAGCAACATGGTCTGATATTTGAAACTCCCGGAGCCTGGATCACGAAGTAAATATCAACCGTTGATGTAGGAAGGTGAGATCTAGTCTACAGAATTGAGAGGACAGATTTGAACCATCCATTTAGAAGCACCGTCAATATCATGAGATCAACGATCGTGCTGCATTGCGGGGCCAAAAAATGCTCGGGTCTTAATTTTTCATGAGCAGGTCGCAATTGAAACCACAGTTTTAGAGAAAGGAGGCATGGAGGTCATATCGTGGAAAGGAGCTAGCACTCACTAAACGAAGCTTAGGAAGTGCCTTTAGAATAGGCATTTGGTCACCGCCATAGGTCACGTGAAGGAAGGGGATTAGAAGCCAAAGAAACCATAATTGACAGGTTGTAACTGCTGAGATAGACTGACTGTAACTGCAGAAAATGACTGATTGCATTTGCCAAAGAATTCAAAGAATATCAGGGTGCTCTCTAGAGGAGATGATGAGTCTCGAAGTAAATGTCAGTGGAATGAAGATTGCTCATAGAGACAATTGATAGATGGAAAAGTGTCAAAGTATGTAACAACAACAGAGAGGATAAGCTCTACTGTGACAAAGAAGATGAAGAGTCGCACTGCCAAAGAAGGTAGAGAATATCAGGATAAGCCACCGATGACGAACAAACTCATTATAACCACCAAAGAAGACTTTGAGTTGCTGGATGATCTGGAAGAGGACTAGGCATGATAAATATACGCAGAACAGAGAAGAGGTGGTTGCTTCTGTTGAGATTTATTCATGCGGGTAGAAGCATGCTATGCATAGGAGATGAAGTGCACATAAGAGGTGTAGCACATATAAGGGAAATCTTTCACAGATCATAAAATGCAGAAGAATAGAAAGCACAAGGGGATGTGAGAAGAGATACATTGATGTAGGCAGAGCAGAGTAGTGTAGTGGAACAATGATGAGATTGGTAAGCCATAGATAAATGTTGTATCAATGTGATAAATTTAAGAAAGAAAAATATTTATATTTCAGGGTGGTAGGGAGGTGCTAGGGAGGACTAGTGTCCTCAAAATTTCAAGTGGGTGCTTGAACACAGGGAGTTGTAGCTTCCATCTGGTTGCAGCCAGAAAAACAAGGGTGGCAGGGTGGTGCAAGGGAGAACTATTTTTCTTTTCTATACATGTTGGTGCCTGTATGACTAGAAGTTGGTGCTTCCATCCAGTTGGTGTTGGAACACTCAGGGAGTTGGTGCTTCCTTCTAATGGGTGCTAGAGAAATCAGAGAGTTGGTACTCTAAGCAAGTTGTTTCTTGTAAAACAAAGGTTGTAGCCTCAAGAGGAGTTGGAGCTCATAAGAATGATAATGTACAGAAAATAAATATTACTTATCATATCAAGAAGAAGAGGTTTTTCCCTTTATGGGTTTCCTCAGGAAATATGTGTATTTGTATATTTCATGTGTGTGATTGATGTTGAATATTCTATTGCTTACTTCGCTGCATTATTGTGATCATCATTGAGTGTCTTGTAAAGAGTTTAAAATGGGCATAATTGTTTAAGAACAGGGACAATTGATTCACCTCCCCTCTCAATTGTTCAACACCCTCTGAGCTTTTGGTTCAGTTGAAATCCCAACAACTTTCAGTAGAACACTTACAGAAAAATGGGAATGATTCCCATATTTTGTCGGAGATACTCAAATGTATCTCTAGATAGCGTTTTGATAAACATATCTACAATTTGTTCCTTGGTAGAGATATACTCCAACTTGACAGTCTTATCATTCACATGTTCCCTCATGAAATGATATTTGATTGCGATATGTTTTGTCTTTGAGTGCATCACTAGGTTCTTGGAAATACTTATGGCACTAGTGTTGTCACATAGTATATAAATTGGTTTCTTGCATTCTATCTTAATATCTTACAATGCTTGCTTCATCCAAAGGATCTGTGTGCAACAAGATGTTCTTGCGATGTACTCTACTTTTGTCTTGGATAAGGATATTGAAGATTGTTTCTTGCTTAACCAGGATACTAAACAAATACCCAAGAAGAATGCTCCACCACTTGTGTTTTTCTTGTCATCAACACTACTTTCTCAATCTACATCAGTGTATGAAGTCAAAGTGAAATTCTCTCCTTTTGGATACCACAATCCAAAATCCATTGTTCCTTTCAACTATCTGATAATTCTTTTGACTGCCATCACATGTGATTATTTTGGTGTAGATTGAAATATTGCAACCATTCCAACATCTTGCATAACATTAGGCCTTGATGTAGTTACATATAAAATGATACCAATCATTGATCTATACATGGTGTGATCTGCCTCTAGTGATTCATCATCCTTACTCATCTTGCATCCTGTTATCATGAGAATACTGACATGTTTACAATATTCCATATTGAACTTCTTTAACGTCTCCTTAATGTATTTTGCCTAAGAAATTAATATGCATTTATTTGATTGAGAGATTTGCATACCTAGAAAGAAGGAAATCTAACCCATCATGGACATCTCAAATTATTTTTTCATGTTCTTTGAGAACCTTTGACTCAGATCATCAGAGTTGCTTCCAAAGATGACATTGTCTACATAGACCACAATGATAATTATATTTTTATTTTCTTCTTTGATGTAAATATTACTTTCTTTAGTTCCTCTCTTGAAACATTGTTGTTGTAGGTACTTATCAAACCTCGAATACCAAGCTCTAGGTTCTTGCTTTATACCATAGAGGGATTTCTTCAATTTTCACACATAATCTTGATTGTCTATCTGCTGAAATCCCTCATATTGTTCAATGAATACTTCCTCTTCCAAATTTCCATTTAGAAATGCAGATTTAACATCCATTTGACAGAATTAGATACTTTTGTAGCTTGAAAATTCCAGAGAGATTCTAATGGCTTCTAGTTTGGCTACTGGAGTAAAACTTTCATCAAAGTATACCCCTTCAACTTGAGCATATACTTTACATACAAGCCTTGCCTTATTTCTCACTACTTGTCCATCCTCATTTATTTTGTTCCTAAAAACCCACTTGGTCCCAATTAAATTCTTGTCTTTTGGTCTAGGAACTAACTCCCAAGTTTTTTTTTTCTCAATTTGATCTAATTATTCATTCATAGAATTAACCCAGTTTTTATCTATGATAGTTTCCTCAAAGTTTTTGGGTTCTATTTTAGACAGTAGAGACAGGTTATCATGTTTTGGTGATCTTATCAACTGTCTTCTTGTTTGGACACCTTTGTTTTTCTCTCCAAGAATCAATTCTTCAGGGTGGTTCTTTTGAACATATATTGAGGGAATCTTTATGTCTTGTCTAGGAGCTTCCTCTTCTTTTTCTTCCGCATTATCTTCCTCATTGTCTTTCTTCTTCTTCTTCTACATTATCTTCCTCATTATCTCTATCTTCTTCACTATAGCTTGTTATCGTTGGCTGGTCATTTGTTTGCGTCATTTGTTTTCATATTGATCCTTCCAATCTTTTCATCATCCACTCTCACAATTTCACTTTCAACAATTTTGTATAATCTCATATTCAAACATCTATATGATTTTCTTTAAGAGGAGTAACCAAGGAAAAAACCTTCATTGGATCTGGATTCAAATTCTCCAAGGTTATCATCATCTCTCTTTATGTAGCATTTGCTTCCAAAGACCTTAAGATGTTTGACATTTTCTTTCATGCCTTTCAAAACTTAATATGGTGTTTTGTCATTGTTATCTAAGAGATGTGTTATGTTTATAATATAGACAGTCATGTAGATTGCATCCCTCCAAAATATATCTAATAGTTTATCTTGATTTAGCATTGTTCTGGCCATTTCTTGTACAATCATGTTCGTCCTTTCAACCACTCCATTTTTTTGTGGATTTATTACAACTGAGAAGTGTCTTCTTATCCCACGATCTTCACAGAATTCATTAAACTCATCTGATGTGAATACTCCTCCATTATCTGATGTCTATTTCATTTTCAACTAATTCTTTGAATGGTTTAAATTTCACAAAGGCTTCTGATTTATGTCTGAAGAAGGCTACCCATGTAATTCTTATGTAATAATCAATGAGCCCCATGAAGTAATGATTACCTTGTAGACTTTGTGATTTGGTTGGCCCACATAGATCATTGTGGATGAGTTCTAATGGTCTTGATTTTATTTAGAATGTATACATTGTTTGGAGTTTTGATTGATGTTGCTACCAATCTTCTAGTGTATTATTTTCTTATTCTTCATTCATGGGAGTTGAGCAATATTGTGTGTCCATGTTCACACAACATTGACACTTATAAGGTCATGCTTTAAATATTCAACTAGCAAAACATTTTCTAATGTGGCCTTCTGGTTTCCAAGGATGAATTTACCTTTCCCAATTGTCTTGGCATATTTATTATCTCCAAATGAAACATGTCCTCCCTTATCTCTCTTTAGCATAAGGAATTTGTTTTCAACACCAGTCATATGCCTTGAACATCCATTGTTTGGGTACCAATATCTTTCTTTGTCTTGAGCATGCATTGTTAAATCACATTCTTCCTAAGAGATCCTTTATTGTTTCTTCTTCCAAACTTTGGTGGTATTGCTTACAGTAGTGTGTTTTTCAATAGATTCCTGTGTCCAACTTATGCAATCCTGAGCTTTATGGCCAAAATTATGGCATTTGTAACATTTAATATCATAGTTAAATAGTGGAGCAAATGAATTCTTGTTTCTGTTATCAACGAGATTTTTGACTTTGTTGTTCACATAATTATTTCTTGGAGAATTGTACATGCCTCCATTTATTCTTTGTTCATTTCTTGGATATGCTCTACAATCTATTTCCTTATGTCAAAAATTGTTGAATGAAAACTAGTTACCAAGAAAGAGATATCCATACCTATTCATAGTAGGTATTCTTGGTGTCATCACCTTTCTGAATTCATTCTTCCTGTGAAGAACAATTGGATTTTGCTGGTTAGAGTTTGCTTCATTGGTGTTCTCATTACATTCAATGGGATTGATCAGGGCCATAACATAACTTTTGGGTTCTTCCTTGGTTCTCTATAATGTGTGGTTGGGATTGTAACCAAGTCCAAATCTTTCAAGTGGTGATCTTTGGTTATTGAGCATATTGTCTAATATCATGGAACTTTGTTCAAATGTTTTACTGTTGTTCAAATAATCTATAAGTACATCAATTTACTTCATTAAGGAAACATTTTCATTTTCAAGTTTCTCACAATCTTCTTCTTTTTTCTGCAGTTGACTCATTATTGCCTCTTAAACTTTCTTCTGTTCTTCTAGTTGAGAAACCAGTTCAGAATTATGTGGCAATTCTTCCTTCAACTGTCAATTGTTTCTTCTGAGCCTTTCTATTTCATCTAGGGAACAAAGTGATTATCCTTCAAGATCAACATCCACATCTCCATTTTCTCCAATCTCTGGGATGTTGTTAGTGTCTTCATCTTCATTGGAATCTATTTCTTGGGCCATGAACAAAAAATATCCTTCAATCTCCTCATCACTTTCAGAAGATAAGTAGTCATCCTCTTTGGAATAAAGACTCTTCTTTTGCCTCTGGAAGTATTTTTTCCTTTGAGTTTTAAATTTTCTTCTTTCATTAGGGTTAAAAGAATCCTTATCTTTGTTGTCCATGTTTTTATTATGAGGGAATTTCCCAGCAAATTGTCCTACTTCACCACAACTAAAACATTTGAAAGGAAGATTACCTTTATATTTTTTGATTCCTCTCTAGAGCCTTCTCACAACGTTGCACTCTTATACATTAGAATCATCATTGGAGTTGTCACTTGATCTTTCTTTTCTTCTGTTGGTCTTCCTTAAAGATTTGAATGTTTCTTCTCTTTTAGGTACTTCTTCTTGTCCTATTTACATATCATAGGATATAAGAATTCCATGCAATTCATACATTGTTAATTTGTCCAATTATTTTCTATCTTCAAGACTTGATATCTTAGGATTGAATCTCATAGGAAGTGACCTGAGTAATTTTTGCACAATAAATTGCTCATCAATCATTTCCTCAAAACCTCTTATGATGTTTACAATTTCATCCACACATAAAAAGTATGTTGCAATGTTTTCTTCTTCATTCACCTTTAGGCTTTCAAATTGACTCCTGTGAGTTTGTATCCTTTCTTTCTTGACTTTATCATCTCCTTCATGGGTGTTCTGCAGTTCATCCCACATATCTTTTGTTGATCTATAGTGCATCACTTTGGTGAATTCTAATTTTGATAATCCTTCCATAATTGTATTCTTGAATTTTTCATTTTTGTCATTGAGCTTCTTTGCACCTATATCAAAAAGTGGATTTGATGAGATTTCATAACCATTCTTGACTGATTCCTAGACACCATACCTTAGTGATTGCAAATACACTCTCATTTTGATTTTCCAGAAGGTATAGTCTATTCCATCAAAGTATGGAGATTTGCTTAGGGATTATATCTCATGTTTATTGATGTGACCTGCTAGGATCTTCCTTCCGGTGGTTATACTGTTGTTGAGGGAACCTGCTTTGAAACCAATTGTTGGAATGATCAATGGTAATGAGGGGGGGGGTGAATCAATATTGTATACTTTAGTTCCTTTTTTCTCTAAACTTATTTAAATTATATTAGCATTTGTAATTGCAGATAATCATATCATAAATATACTCATCATAGTTACATATGTTAATCAACACATTCATAGATATTGAAATAGGAGTTCAGATTGTGAAAAATTTTAAAGTATTTTACAAATCAATTAATGTATAAAAAGTAGTTGTGAGGACACCAATCCTCTATAGGCACCGAACTACAAACATATGAGGAAACCAATCCTCCAACTCAAAATTTTCAAGCAATAACCTATTAATGGATGAGGACACCAATCCTCTTAAGCACCAAATCAAAGAATTCAAGCACCAACCTATTAATGGATGAGAACATTGATCCTCTTGAGAATGAACTCAAAGACTTCAGACACCAACCTATTGAATGAGCTCTTAATTCAAGGTGAAATCATGAATATGGGTTACACTTTTGCTTGTTTTATGAGAAAAAAAGTTGTATTTTCACAAGTTATTCAACTTCCAACATACAAAAGTATTTTTTTTATTTAGAATTTCACTTTACAGTAAAAACAAAACATAGAACATTGTGGATGAGTTCTAATGGTCTTGATGTTGAACCACGGAGGGATAATATATGTAACTCTCCCAAACACAACCTCATTCTTAACCCCTGTGTGAGAGGGGGATCCCAGAAAGCCTATACGACAATTGTATTTTCTCTCCCTATTGCAAGATGCTAATTGTTTTTTGAATGCTTTGGAGAGTTGTACTCATAGCCTAATCCAAAGCACTAATCCTAGTATAATGTTGGTGGAAGATTCTAAAAACAAAATGTTCTAGATCAATTTTAATTAGTGTTGATTTTGCATTTGTTCTTTACTCAGGGGTGTATGAAAGTGAAACTGATGATATTATGACTCAATTCCCAAAAAATGCATAAGAAATGATAAACAATCTTTTCTTTCAATGAATGTTTATTTAAGGGAAGGAGAAAAAATTTCTTTTCACTATCAAACACTAAGATCCAATAACCTCATGCAATTGTTTCTTAATCAGGAATCCAATATAATGCTAAAATATTCATAAATTCGTTCTAATATCCAAAAACCAATTACGAAAATATATCCTTTTGTTTATATGTGAATGATACTCAATTTGGTGTAAATGTTCCTATGTCAATCATACTTCAAGGTCTGTAAGATTTAAACAATTAGAATAAAACTTCACATAAACAAAAACATGCTCTCGTTGTGATCAAACAAGAAACAAAAAGAAAACCAAAATCGCAAAAAGAAAACCAAAAATCTCAAACAAAAGAAAATGCTTGAAAAAATGACCTCAAAGATCAAATGGAATGGTGCATAGACCTCTGAATTTCCTTACAATAGCTTTCATTTAGTCAGATAGATGAGAAGAAAACAATAAATTGACTCCAAATATTCAAAGGAGAAGAGTGACTCAAAGTAAGGAAAAAATGTCAAAAATCCAAGAAAAGCATAATCAATTCTCAAAAATCAAGATGTTGGAGGCCAAACAAGGACACATTGAGATGGTAAGGGCACCAGAGTGTTGCAGCGCTTTGTGGTAGCCTGCAAGGGAGCGCTAGCACTCTGGTTGTAGAGGCAGGGGAGCACTAGCCTCTCAGAACTCAGAAAACTGGCTAGAAATAAAAAAACTCAAGAAAATCCATAAATTCAAAGTGTATGAGATGAATCCAAGAGCCAAAAATACATCTAAGAATCAGAGACAGAGCATGGATAAGATCTAAAAGTGAGAAAAGGCCAAAACAAGACCAAGGAAGGAAACCAAAACTGAAAGCTTCACTCCCCAGTGGAGTTGCCAATTTTTGTTATAGGGAAATTCCCCTGCGGACAAGTGAATCTCCTCTAGGGATCTAGACTCCTAAGACCAAGACAGAAAGGTGTTAACGTTGATCACTGAAATCCATTTAAACCTAGCTAAACTAATGTATAGAGAAGAGGAAGAATATGTACCTTTTTACGATGTTTGTCCTCGCCCATTCCAAGTTGAGCTTTGATCTCCAAGCTCTTCAACAAGTCTTGCAATCTAATCAAAGGCAAAACATGCTTCCTATTCTACTATGATTAGCTTGAAACTAGATCTATCCATTAAAGACAAGTTCATGTAGATAAACACAATCTTGAAGGAAACAGGCCAAGCACATGTATTAATGAGAACTCATAGAGATACTTACACACCTTTGATGAAGCTGCAACAGCCTCTTCCATCTCTCCTTGTCCAACCCTTTTCTCAAATGATCCAAAAACATAATGACTATGCTTCACTAATTATCTTCCTTATGAGATCATAAGTTTGATGCCTTCAATGTCTCCCTCTTTCACCATGAGGAAGCCTCCTTATATAGGCTTGGAGAAGCCTAACCACCTTAGAGATTCTTGGGATAGGTTGAGGATATTTCTCCATCAGTTGTGGATCCTCCCTAAGATCGAACCTTGACCTCAGATTCGAATCAAACCAACTCCAGAGATGAAGGGGATTTTTCCCTGATTTTCCTCAACAACCCAAGATTTCCTCAAACAGGCCAGCGCTTCCTTAGAATGTGGTATAGAGCGTTGCAATGCTCCCCCAAAGAAGGGTAAGGAGAACTAGCACTCCTTGACAGTTGGTAGGGGAGCGCTTCCCTTTAAAAATGACTTTTGAGTGGTCCTTTCCATGGTAAAAATGTTGTACTCTTTGTCAAATGATTTCTCCTCTTTTAAACTAGTCTTTGAAGTTGTCTTTTAAGTGTTCTTGGTAATGTCGTTCGAGACACGACATAGGAAAGATGACAGTATGATGTTTGCGACACTTACATCCAAAATGAAACATTCCTATACATTTGATGATGCAGTCTTGGTTTCATTCGTTTTGACAACATGGATGGTTGATTCATTGTTGCTAAACTTTGTTGATGTTCACTCGCAATACAAGGCAGTGCTATGGGTATGAGGATTATGTTGTTTTATAGGTGCTATGTTATGTTATGTTATAACATTGATTAATAATCTATACATGATTTATGCAAAAGATAATAAAATGATACAGGAGCTAGCTCAAAACAAAAGGAAAAAAAATATGGATAGTCCTAAGGCTATGGAAAAGGGATTACACATAAACCTTGAATGTATATGTGTAATAGTGACAAATGTGAAATTATGGACCTAGCTGCTATACTATGCGTTGGGTTAAAGGATCATGCATTTTTTTTTTAAGGATTATATGGGAAGTACATATGGTAATGTTAACATATGATTATTATTGAAGTTATGACATATGATTATTATTGAAGTTATGACATGTTTCGGGTGGCACGCTATACAAAGGATATGGCATTGAATTATAGATAGGATATGGTTTGAATTTAATGGTTGATGTTATGTTAATGGGATGGCTCATACATGAAATTGAATAGGGCCAAGTGAGGAAGCGACGTGCATTTACTGCACATCACTCCAAACCACCCTTGAGCCCATCACCCTAGCCATAGTTTCATTTTGGCTCTGTTAGTTGTGGAATCTCCACGATTTCTGGTTTTGGAAGGAGAAAACTCAAACCATCTCTTCATTGAAGCGATTTTTCATAGGTATGGCTCTTTTCTTTTCATAGGTATTATGAGTCAAATGGTGGCTCAAGATTGCATGGGTTCTTTGTTTTTCTTAAGTTTTTGACTAAGTGTCAATATTGTGTTTATGATGTTCTCTGTGATTATTTTGGAATGTTAGCATTTTGAAGGAAGGTAATGGGCATTATTTATTTATAAAGTCTGTGCATTGGTTATTTAAATGGCGGTCAGTTTGGGGTTTATGATGATTCTTTGTGGGAATGATAACAGTGGTGCAACGAGCTCTGATTTTTATTTTTGTGGGGGTTTACCACCCATATGGGTATCAGTTTTTGTCACCCCTTTTTCATATTGGTTGTTGTTATGATTCATTTCCCAGGTTGCAATGCAACCATTAACAGTGGTACGTTTTTTTCTCTCTTTGGTTGAGCCCCAAGCTATTGTTTGTTATTGATTTTCCTACTATCACTATCGCTGAAAGTTCCACAGTCCAATCTTGTTTTTCCCAGAATGTTAAACGGAGGCCTGTGTGTGTATCGAATGGCTATGAGTTGTTCTCTAGCATTCTTTTCACAATATTTTTAACACTTGCTCCTCTCATCTCTGTTATAGTGGTCGACTATTATGTTTGTGAGCCTCACTATCAATTGTATTTCGAAAGTCATCGACCTCCTGGGTGTTGAGAAGAGACATGGTCTCTCTATTTTCGAGGATTCTTCATTGTTTAAATCAACCCTCATTTCCTCTCTACAATATAGTTTTAAGAGGCATTTGTGTGTGCTTGGGTTGTTGAGCTCGAATTGTTTGTTTCTACTTGGGCATTTTATTTATGGCTCTGTCAAGATTTTGGGGTTATAAGATTGTAGAGATTTCTTTCAAAAGAAAAAACGAGACCTCTATTGTTCCAAGGATATACTCTGTTACTTGTGGTTTCTTCTTGGTGTTAATTTCTTTTAGGAGGTAAAAGGATTACAGTCTCTCTGTGTTTTCAAATATTAATCAAATTCTCAAGAACCCAACTTGGTTCTATTGAGCCCGACTTGCTTCTATTTTTCCTCAGGCACCTTTTGGGTTATGTTAAGATTTTGGTTACCAGTTTAATGATGGTGGTAATTATAAAAGGCATGGGCTCTCCAACTTCAGGACCTTTCTTGATTGAGTCTATATATTTCCTCTTTGTGATGAAATTGTTTCGAAAAGGAAAAAGTATTGGTTACCTACAACCCGATAGATTTCCTTTTGGTCGATTGTAGTCTTTCCACTCATTACTGTGTTAAATCCTAGAATGATCATGATTTCATTTAAAGTTTCAAAGGCACCTGTGTGAGTGATTGTTTAACCAAGCATGAATTGGTCCTATCAAGTTTAAAAGAGACATGTGTGTCGAGATGGTTTTGTTCTCTTCGTGCATTATATGGTTCTGTCTTTTCTGGATCATTTATTTTAAAGGGACATCTATACATGTTAATGAACATGGATATCAAGCTCACAACTACATGTTTTGGGTTGACTGCTGTTGTCGAATCAATATTGTGTCAATTACATTGTCGATGATCTGTGTGTGATTAAATCGGGCCCGATTATTGTTTGATGGTAGTGGACTGTGTCAGCCAGTGTTGAAAATGTTATTGTTGGTGATTAATGTTGGGCCTATTATTATGTGATTTCAAGAATTGAACATTGGATATGGATAATTGGAATCGTTGTGCATATTCTGTTGTTTAAAAAAAAAAAAAATCAACATTAGAGCATGCAGGACTGTGGCTCAAATGGTTATGTTGTTACTGTGGTATTGGAAATTATTTGCATAGTTATTGTAAAGGATGCAAATATTGATATAATTGAATTGTTTCTCTTTATTAAAGACAACAAGAAATCTGTATGCAATTGATGAACAATTAAATGTTTTGGGTCTTAGAAGTGGATGCTTTTTGGATTGAAATTGAAACATAGTTATGATTATTGGTTGATTTAATTTATTTTATGAACAATATCTGTATTATTCCATATCATTTTCTCACTTTTCCGCTCATTATATCCCCCTCACGATCCCAAATTCATTTTTACACGCTTTGTTCACTAAAATAAAATTAAAACTCTGTATGACAGTGATAAAAAAATGACACAGAGATAGATGGAAGATGATATATTTTGGTGATTGTTTGCACAATCAGCTATTTAATAAATTGTCGAGAAGTAGTCATGTTCTTACTCCATGTCATGACATCACTTTTTCACTTATTACAATCCCCCCAGATATCCCATGGACCCTATTTCACCCCTTTCTCATTTGGCAATTATTAAATAAATTTTATGGATTGGATTGCATGGATCTTATGTTAATTTCTAAGCCAAACTTTGTTTCATATAAACAGAATGTCATGTATGGTATGTTAAGAGCTAGTTGTTAATAATTCTTTCATACATGATGAGCTTCTTCAATAGAGACAGTCATGGAAGAAACAATAGGGGTAGAGGTAACTGGAACAGAGGGCCTAGAAGGCCCAGCTTCTCAATACATTTCGATGTCAATCCTCAGAAGTTGAACCAGCTTTTTCAAGATGGATTTTTTAATTGGATTGGGAAAGGGATAGTTTATCCTAGACTAGAGAGTCCTCCCTTCCAGCCCAAAATGTTCCTGGTATCCTTGTGCCTCCCCATGTATCTTTGCAATGTGAAGTTCCTGATAATGATGGATGGAAGGATATTGTTCACCCAACAGTCTCCCACCATCATGGATGCCCAAACTTGTCATTACCTCCTCCTCCACCACCTGTAAACCCAAATGCTCAAATTGCACCTGCACACTCACCTATACAGTCCTCTCATGCAAGAAAACGACTCAAAATTGAAGATCCCCATGTGCATGACAAAGGTAAATATGTTGTTTCTCCCTCCTCTCCTTCAAGTGACTCAGCCAAATTAGTGTCCTCCTGTATGCACTTGAGGGACAACTGCTCCCATGTCATTAGTGAGATCAAGCCTCAAGGTTCCACCCAACCTAAGGCAATTTTTGGGAAGTCCAAAGGGGACATCAGTGAAAAAGGAAGAACTATCTCTCAATGTTCCATATATGGGGTTTTATTTATTTGTTATAATTGATTTATTGAGGAAAGTGGACTGCAGAAAGTTTTGGACAACAAACTATTTTTTAGGATATTGTGGATATTTAGATGTTTTGGATATAATTTGAAATATTTCTGATATTTAAATTTCAAATTGTGGAAATAATTATGGGATCCACAAGGAGGCATGNAAAGTGGACTGCAGAAAGTTTTGGACAACAAACTATTTTTTAGGATATTGTGGATATTTAGATGTTTTGGATATAATTTGAAATATTTCTGATATTTAAATTTCAAATTGTGGAAATAATTATGGGATCCACAAGGAGGCATGTGTTTAATGGGTTTTCTAACTATGTTTATTTTTGTTAAGAAATAAAAGGGAGTCACAAGGGGTCCCACCTACTTAGTTTATTATTTAATAAAAAGACCCTTAATTATTATTATTATTATTACTACTTCCCCTAAACTAAAATTAGTTAAGTTTTAGTTAACTTAACTAAATGAGGTAGTTGAACTACTTCAACTAATTTGGAATGTATAAAATCCAAATGAGAAGGAAGAACATGGGGAGAATACAAGGAGAAATCATACTAAGGTTTGCTCTTGAGTTTTATTGAGATAGTTCAGTTTTCATTCATTCTTCAATTCATTAAAGGCCTAATTCTCTTTTTGACAGCAGGGTCCTATTGTAGACAACAAGGTTCAAAGTTGAACCATATCATTCAAATGCTTGTTTCAGAGGTGTTGATCTATCTTTGATAGTCTGTGTAGACTTGTATGTTTATGAATTGAGTTTCATGACTAATAAAGGATATTGTGCAGAGTCAAGTGGGCAGCAGTCTGTGGCAAGTTGATCCATATTTTAAAGTTCAGTTTTTAGTTATTGTTAGAGTCCTTTTGTATGGTTTTCATCGGGGATTTCTAAGTTTGAGCTTGGTCCATGCCCCCACGGGGATTTTTGTAAGAGAAGGATACTTTTGATTTCTTGGAATGAAATAAAGAGATTTCTATTCTGTCTCATTTGTGTTAATTTTTATTTGGTTATTTTTTCTTTTGATCTCCAAATTTGCTTTCTGCAATCTATATATGATCAGAAAATTATATAAAAACGTTATATTTTGCAATAATATTTTTATTTAAAAAATCATCCTAAGCCCTTGTAATTAATACTTGTGGATTGGGAAATACATTTTGAGGCTATAAACATAGGGTGATATTCCTGACTATCTTACCTTAGCCAAGCAAGATCCGAAAATGCTTGAGTAAGATAAATGCATATATTTTCCTTAACATTTATTAGGCGACCATACTGGGGAGATATTCCATATCTCTCTGGTTGATTGTATGCTTGATTATCATTGAATATATTTATATTTCTACTTTTGATCCTTCGATTGCTTCTTTTCTTCATGACTGTACCTATTGGAAGGCAGCCCAATATTGAGCTTGGTCTTAAAGATCAGAACAACATTTATTTAGCCTTGTTTAATACCATCTTAGAGACCGCTCATACCTGAGTTGCGCTTGAACAATCATGGCAGTGATTGAACAATATATAAGTGTCCAAGAATGTTGGGAAGCTAGGAAAAGACAGCCTATGAATCAACCATAGATTTATTTTTTCTTACAGTTTTCATCTTCTTTTCATGTCCTTAAATTCTTGCATCTCTAGGAGAAGAAGAGATTTATCACCTGAGATCAACCCTATTGCTGAAATAGGAAGAAGAAACATTGTTTTGTCAGTCCAATAAAGTACTCTAAGGAGAACTTTGTCTGATTCAACCAATTTGTCTCTCTCTCCCCTACCTATCATTCACAAGATGGCATCTAGTGGTGGCTCCGGTGGCACTGGAGGTGCTTCTTCATCTCAAACTTAAACCTCATCAGTGGTTGGTAGCTTGTATATTCATCAAGTCCCTGTCCAATATACTACAAACCCTGCCAAAGTCATAAAAAAGTATGGGCTTTTTCATTTTGAAGAAGATGCTACAACTACTTTGTGGCATGTTTCCTCCCCTCTTAACCCAGCACCTACTACTCGTCCACTTCCTAAGTTCAAAGAGGATCTCCCTAGGTTTTCAGGGAATAACATGGTCACTATGAATGAACATTTGGTGGCATTTTCTAATGCTTGTCACAACATAGGAGCCAATGACAATGAAACTTGTATGCGCTTATTTGTTAATTCCCTTGAAGGGAAGGCAGCAGTCAATTTATTTGATCTTTCTCCCAAGATTATTTCCACTTGGGAGGAGTTAGTATATTGGTTCAAGTCTACCTATGGGCAGTCCAAGAGCCCAGCCAAGTAGTTACGAGAGTACAATAACATTTCTTATAAGGAGGGCGAGACTATCAAGTCTTTCAACTTGCGTTTCACCAAATTGTATAACCAAATTCCCAAACTTATTCACCCTCAGAGCCAAGCCGCTTTCATGCATTATTATAATTCTCTACCTTCCTCCTACCTTCATAGGCTTGAGGAAAAGGCCATCGATGAAATTGGTTCCACTTTACATACTTGTTTAGAGTATGAAGAACAACTTGAAAGAACAAGTCTTACTAAGGGAGACTCGTTTAAATAGACAGACATGTCCTCCCTCTTACAACTTGTACAAGAAATGAATAATTGAATGATAGCGTATGAGTGGAAAGGAAATGTCCCCTCACTTACTGATGCATGAGCATTGTACAAAGACAAAGCCCAAGCACGCGCCTAGCCAAAGGAATAGCTGGACACACAGATGGGAAAAAGGAGCACGTTTTTATGAAAACATTTTAAATTTTGAAATTTGAAGCATTAATGTAATAGCTAGGAAAAGGTGTACTTACATTTATGTCTTCGAGATATGAATAGATCTAGAGATATTACTCTCATCTGTTGGATGTATTAGGCATTTAAGTCTGTTAATGTAAATTAGCTAGGCATGAATGTTATATTAGATAGTTTTGAAGTATAGGAGGGAAAATGGATATAGACACCCTCACCCTTGTATCATGGTAATTGTTGATGATCATTCAGATTTCATAAGATGGAGAGTTGTAGCAGAGAGATGTAGAGAACAACCCATGTATAGGAGCACTTGAGTTAATATATGAATCTTTGACTCATTTTTCATGGTGTTATGATGCTTACTATTTACATTTGTTGAATGGTATGTTTACAGTTGATTTATTTCTCTGTTATGCATTTGTTTCAATGTTTTGTTATGTGTGATTTCATGTTGAATGAATGAAGTCTGAGAGAGGAGAAGAATGAGTTTCAATTGTTTATCTTCCTGATAATTCCTTCAAGGAGTGCAGTGAACATCCGTAAGGTGTGCATTGACGAGGGATAAGTTTTATCTCATAAAGCTCGGGAGAGATACCGTTGTTCTCATACCAGCTGAAGTGCAAGTGAAGCACAGAGCCATGCAAGGTGTGTGCAGGCCAATTGAAGCTTTGGATTTTATAAATCCAAAAGGAATATTGAGAGGACCACTATTGCAAAGAGTGCACAGGGTCAGAGACTCAAATAACCAGAGGTTATCTAAAGATTTTTCGCAAGGAGTGCGAGCAGGGATCCTTTTGGGGAGCTTGAGTTTACAAGTGAAAGCTCAGGAAGGATAATACCTTTAAAGTGCTTGAAAGGGAACAAAGATCGAAGTCGTCTCATAGAAGTCAAGTTCAGGAGGGAGAACATTGATCCGTTTGGAAATGAGTCATTGAGGAGTGCATCTGGTGGTCAGAATTATCTAAGGAGAACTCGCGAAGTTGCGAGAACCATAGGATCCAGAGGAGCTGTAAGGTGGTTAGGAGTTGGATGAATCCACCACCCTGATAGCAAGAATCAACGTGGACCATTGATCATGATCAGTTTGATCCATCAGATCATTTCAGAAATTTGGGATCCGTAAGTTTGGAGTGCAAACCAAAATCCTTGGTCTCTCTAAAACCCAAATCGTAAAAAGGATTGCTAAGGGTGAAATTTAGATATTTCAGGGTTCATCATACTAGAAATTTTGATGACAAAGGATCGGGACCCTTGGCATTGAAACCCTCGAAGTCGCGAAACGTGACATTCCTTTAGTGAGAAACATCGGCATTTTGGCATTTTGGGGTTTGGCATTTTGGAACCCCTGATGACAAGGAGTCAGGGCACTTTGCACCGAAAAACCCCAAAGTCACGAAATGTGAAGTGTCTTTGGAATGGAATCCCAACATTTCAGCATTTCGAGGTCCGGGAAGTAGAGGAGACAAGTGATTTTTCGAACCGAGAGTTTCAAACCCCCGGTACACGAAATCCCGAAAAAGGGTCGCTATTTCAGAAATTTGGCAATTGGTGCGGCAGGTGAGTTGGGATCGAGAATCGTGAACTCCCGATACGCAGAGTCTCTAAAGTCCATCGATCGCGCATTCCATGGGACGTTGAGCCCATTTCGGCATTCTAGCATTTTGAAATTTGGGGAATCATAAGTCAAGAGGAACGATTGATGGGTCGTTCGCTCAAGTCCTGAAAAGATGAATTTAGTGGCAATAGGTGGTGTGTGTTGGAGCGGTCAACCCTCATTGACAATTCTCATTTTGGCATTTTTCAAGAGTTGTGGGGGCATATCGAGACTCTCCAACTCCCGAAACCTGAAGTCCTTTGTGGCTCAAACAAAGGGTTTGATTAACCCTTGGCGTGGTTTTAGTGAAGATCCTGTGCGGATCTCGGCCCGAGGGTAGGGGATCTGCGTCAGTGTGGTATCAGAGCACAAAAAAAATTCTTTGCTTTCTGTAGCAGAGAGAAAAGAGAAAAAATTTCATCCATGCCACCAAGAAGAAGAGATAGGCCAATGCCTGATCTAGCAGTGGTAAGAGAAATGCGTGAGTTACGTGCCAGGATTGATGCTATGGAGACAACATAGAGTTTCACAGTCGACGCTGGGGATATCATCAAGGATGAAAGTGAAAATGAAGCTAGAAACGTAGGAGAAGAAGTTGCAGTTGAAGATGTTGTATATGAACGCCTATTCAGGGCTATTGCAAGGATAGGTGCTAGAGCAAAAATGGACATTCCAGTGTACGAAGGAAACTTGGATGTTGAAGATCTTATAGACTGGATTAGAGCTCTAGACAAATACTTCGACTACGAGGATGTCGAGGAAGACAAGAAAGTCAAACATGTCATTACTAGACTTAAAGGGCATGCAACACTATGGTGGGATGAACTGCAGGCTGACAGACACTACAAGGGCAAGCAGAAAATCAAAAGATGGGATAGAATGGTTGCAAATATGAAAGCCAAATTCATACCCATGGATTATCAAATCACTTTGTTTCGGAGAATGTAGAATTTGAGACAAAAGATGATGTCAGTGAAAGAATACACTGAAGAATTCTACAGGATAAACATCAGAGCAAGTCATCGGGAAAGCGACGATGAAAAAGTTTCCAGGTACATGAATGGTCTGTGATATGACATTCAATATGAGATGAGCATGATGACCATTCAAAATGTGGAAGATGCTTATCAAATAGATCTGAAAGATGAATAGAAGGTGAGCCGGAAGCAAGGTCAAAGAGACCGAGGTAGAAGTCAAGCCAAAGGCAAAACAATTGCCCAGGATAGAAATCAGAAACCTAAATAAGAGGGGAAGAAACCTCAAACTCAACTTGAGAGAGGAGGAATCTCACAAGGAAGGTAGTACGCTGATAGAAATACTTTTCCTCAAGCTAGAGGAAGAGGAAGAGGTAGAGGAGGTGAAGTGAAATGCTTTGTCTGTGGAAAAATCGGACATAAATCCTATGAGTGTCCAGATAAGAAGAAAGATGGTGGTGAAAATCACATTGTCAAAGCTCAAGGACAGAATGATGAGGCAGAAGATGTTGAGGGTGAAAGATCCTTAACGTTGAGGAAAGTTCTCTTGAAGCCAAAGAAGGAGGTAGAGAGCCCAGCCCAAAGAAACAGTCTATTTCGGACTTCCTGCAAAACTAAGGATAGGGTATGCAAGGTCATAGTGGACAGTGGTAGCACGGACAATCTCGTATCTACAGAGATGGTAGAAAAGATGGAGTTGGATACTGTTGTACATCCAAGCCCATACAGAGTTTCGTGACATTAGGTAAATGTCACTAAACAGTGTTTAGTTGAATTTAAAATAGGAGGATATAAAGATGAAATATTATGTGATGTCATTCCCATGGATGTTTTTCATCTATTGTTGGGTAGACCATGGCAATATGACAGAAACGTGGTTCATGATGGCAGAAAGAAAAACGTACACCCTGAAAAAAAATTGTAGGACTCACATGTTATTGCCAATTAAGGATAAAGAGGTGAAAACAGAAATGAGCAACATTGTACTTCTCATGAGTGGGAAGTAACTTCTTAATGAGGTTAAGAATAAGGAAGACACACAATTTATTGTGGTCAAGAAGCCCAAAATCATTTTGACCAGTACAAGGATAGATGATTTACCATAAGAAATCCAGGAGTTGCTAGGAGAGTTTGATGATATAGTAGTGGATGAACTACCTTGTTCGTTGCCACCTATCAGGACTATAAGTCATCATATTGATCTTATACCTAGAGCCAATTTACCAAACAAAGCATCATATCGGTTGACGCTACGGGAAAATGAAGAAGTTAAGAAGCAGGTCCAGAACTTAATGGACAAAGGATTGATTCGAGAAAGCTTGAGTCCATGCATTGTTCCGACAGTGCTTAGCCCAAAGAAAGATGGAGGCTAGAGGATGTGTACAGACTCGAGGGTGATCAATAATATTACCATCAGATACAGATTTCCATTGCCAAGGATGGACGACTTGATGAATTGCTTGAGTGGAGCAAATTTGTTTTCAAAGATTGATTTGAAAAGCAAATATCATCAAATTCGAATGAGAGAACGTGATGAATGGAAGACAACATTCAAGATGAATGAGGGGCTGTATGAATGGCTTGTCATGCCATTTGGCTTAGCAAATGTACCTAGTACTTTCATGAGGTTGATGAATGAAGTCCTGAAGGATTTCATAGGGAAATTCGTCATTGTATATCTGGATGATATATTAATTTTCAGCAAAACAGAAGCAGAACACTTAAAGCATTTAGTTGTAGTAATGAGGAAGTTACAGCAGGAGAGATTGTTGATTAATATGAAGAAATCGTCATTTATGAGGACATAACTCATTTATTTGGGTTTTGTTATCTCTGCAAATGAATTAAAACTGGATCCAGAAAAGATAAAGGCGATTAAGAATTGGCCATCGCCGGAGAGTGTGTTTGAAGTTCGAAGCTTCCATGGTTTGGCTAGCTTCTACAGAAAATTCATCCAAAACTTCAGTGGAATTAGCACACCGATGATGGATACGATGAAGAAAATACATAAATCTTTTCACTGGACGAAGGAAGCAAAGAAGAGTTTCAATCTGTTGAAGAAGAAGATCACTGAGCAATCGATTCTGGTTTTGCCAAATTTTAGCAAGACATTCCAGGTCAGGTGTGACGCAAGTGGATTTGCAATTGGAGCGGTCTTGAGCCAAGATGACAGGTCGGTCGCATATTTTAGTGAAAAAATAAATGAATCAAAGGTTAAGTACTCCACATATGACAAGGAATTCTATGCCGTCATACAAGCATTGAAGAAATGGAGACACTATTTGGTTCCTAAGGAGTTTGTTTTGTACAACGATAATCACGCTTTGCAATTTGTGAATTGACAAGAGAAGTTGAACCAAAAACATGCTAAATGGGTTGAATTCATGCAGAATTTTACTTTTGTGACTAAGCATATTTTTGGAACTGCTAACAAAGTTGTTGATGCTTTGAGCAGGAAATGTTTTCTTATGTAGGAATTCAGAGTCAAGACTTTGGGTTTTAATAACCTCAAAGAAATGTACAGGGATAACCCAGATTTTAAAGAGGCATATGAAGCATCTGAGAATCCAATTCTCAAGGACAAAGGCCAATGGACTGAATACATGATCCATGATGGATTATTGTTCAGGGGAAATCAGCTATGTATTCCGAAATGATCCATGAGGGAGAATCTGCTGAAGGAAAAACACAGTGGAGGATTGGCCGGACATTTGAGTCATGACAAGACATTCTCAAAGTTGAATGGCTCATATTTTTGGATAGGGATGAGGACAGATGTTAAGCAATTTGTGGACAGGTGCAAAATTTGTCAGCACACGAAAGGGAAAAGACAGAATACAGGGTTATCCCAACCATTACCCATACCTAAAAGGTTGTGGGATGTAGTGAGAATGGATTTCATATTGGAACTGCCAAGGACACAGAGAGGATATGATTCAATCTTTGTGGTAGTCGATAGATTTTTAAGAATGACACATTTCATACCATGCTAGAAAACCAGTGATGCAACTCATATTGCGAACTTGTTTTTCAAGGAAGTCGTAAGACTTCACAGCTTGCCAAAGAGTATCGTGTCTAATCGAGATACCAAGTTTGGAGGACATTTCTGGAGGACCTTATAGAAGAAGTTGGGGACAAATTTGTCTTTTAGCTCTGCATATCATCCACAGACGGATGGGCAGACAAAAGTTGTGAACAAGAGCCTGGGAGATTTTTTGAGTAGCTTAGTGACTGAACATCACAGTCAATGGGATCACATTCTGCCACAGGTGGAATTCACTTACAATGATTCACTCAATAGAAGCACAGGGAAGAGTCCATTCTAGGTTGTATATGGAATGTAGCCAAGGGGAGTTTCTGAATTGAATGATTCAGAACAAAATGAATTCAGGAGTGGTAGTGCAGAGGAATTTGCAGAAGGAATGAAGGAGCTTCACAGCCAAATTAAGGAGCGACTGCAGAGTTCAAGTCAAGAATACTAGTAGAGAGCAGATCAACACAGTCAAGAACTTCAATTTGAATTTGGTGATTTGATTCTTGCACATCTAAGGAAGGAGAGGTTCCCAAGGGGAACGTATAACAAGATGAAGATGAAAAAGACTGGACCGTGCAAGGTCATAAGGAAATTTAGGGAAAATGCATATGATATTGAATTACATGATGGGATCAGAATCTCACCGATATTCAATGTTGTGGATTTGTACCCTTACAGAGATGAAGAAGAAGGAGTAGAGGAGGAACAAAAATGAATTCAATGGACAAAACAAATGCATGTAGCTGAAAAGCCACAGATGGAAACAATAATTGACAAAAGGGTTAGCAAAAAGACCAGGAGAAAAGAGTATTTTGAATACTTGGTCAAATGGAAAGGAAATCCAGTTGAAGATGCCAGTTGGGAGGATGAAGCAATAATTCATAGGCATGGACAGACTGTGCAAGAGCTCATGAACAAGAGTTCATGAAAATTTTCAAGCGAGGGAGTATGATGCAGGAGCATCGTACAAAGACAAAGCCGAAGCACGCGCCTAGAAGAAGGAACAACTAGACGTGCAGATGGGAAAAAGGAGCACATTTTTATGAAAACGTTTTAAATTTTAAAATTTGAAGCATTAATGTAATAGCTAGGAAAAGGCGCACTTACATTTAAGTCTTGGAGATATGAACAGATCTGGAGAGATTACTCTCATCTGCCGAAAGTATTAGGCATTTAAGTATATTAATGTAAAGTAGGTAGGTATGAATGTTAGATTAGACAGTTTTGAAGTATAGGAGGGAAAACAGATATAGACACCCTCACCCTTGTATCATGGTAATTGTTGATGATCATTCAGATTTCATAAGCTGGAGAGCTGTAGAGAAGAGCCCATGTACAAGAGCACTTGATTTAATATATGAAGCTTTGACTCAATTTTCATGGTGTTATGATGCTTACTGTTTACATTTGTTGAATGGTATGTTTACAGTTGATTTGTTTCTCTGTTATGCATTTGTTTTAATGCTGTGTTATGTGTGATTTCATGTTGAATGAATGAAGTCTGAGAGAGGAGAAGAATGAATTTCAATTGTTTCTCTTCCTGAGAATTCCTACAAGGAGTGTTGTGAACGTCTGCAAGGTGTGCGTTGATGACGGCTGAGTTTTATCTCAGAAAGCTCAAGAGAGATACCATTGTTCTCATACTAGCTGAAGTGCAGGTGAAGCATAGAGTCATGAAAGGTGTGCATAGGCCAATTGAAGCCTTGGATTTTATAAATCCAGAAGGAAGATTGAGAGGACCACTGTTGCAAAGAGTGCACAGGGTCGGAGACTCAAATAACAGAGGTTATTTGAAGATTTTTCACAAGGAGTGTGAGCAGGGATCCTTTTGGGGAGCTTGATTTTACAAGTGAAAGCTCAGGAAGGATAACACCTTTGAAGTGCTGGAAGGGGGATGGAGATCAAAGTCATCTCATAGAATTCAAGTTCAGGAGGGAGAACACCGAGCCATTTGGACATGAATCATTGAGGAGTGCATCTGGTGGTCAGAATTCTCCGAGGAGAACTCGTGAAGTCACAAGGACCATAGGATCCAAAGGAGCTGTAAGGTGGTTAGGAGTTGGATGAATCCACCACCTTGATACAAAGAATCAACGTGGACTGTTGATCATGATCAGTTTGAGCCGTCAGATCATTTCAAAAATTCAGGATCTGTAAGTTCAGAGTTCAAACCAAAATCCTTGGTCACTCTAAAACCCGAATCGCGAAAAGGATTGCTAAGGGTGAAATTTCTGTATTTCAGGGTTCGGCATACCAGAAATTTTGATGACAAAGGATCGGGACCCTTGGAATTGAAACCCCCAAAATCACGAAACATGACGTGCCTTTAGTGAGAAACATCGACATTTCATCATTTCGGAACCCCTGATGACAAGGAGCCGGAGCGCTTTACACTGAAAAACCCCGAAGTCATGAAATGTGAAGTGTCTTTGGAATGGAATCTCGACATTTCAGCATTTTGGAGTCTGGGAAGTAGAGGAGACAAGTGATTTTTGGAACTGAGAGTTTCAAACCCCCGGTACGCAAAATCCTGAAAAAGGGTCGCTATTTTGGAAATTCGAGAATTGGTGCGGCAGGTGAGTTGGGATCGAGAATCGTGAACTCCCGGTACATGGAGTCCCGAAAGGCCATCGATCGCGCATTCCATGGGACATTGAGCCCATTTCGGCATTCCAGCATTTCGAAATTCAGGGAATCATAAGGCAAGAGGAACGATTGTTGGGTCATTCTCTCAAGTCCCGAAAAGCCGAATTTAGTGGAAACAGGTGGTGTGCGTTGGAGCGGTCAACCATCCTTGACAATTCTCATTTCATCATTTGTCAAGAGCTGTGGTGACATATCGGGACTCTCCAACTCCCAAAACCCGAAGTCCTTTGTGCCTCAAACAAATGGTTTGATTAACCCTTGGTGTGGTTTTAGTGAAGATTTTGTGCGGATCTCGCCCCGAGGCAGGGGGTCTACGTCACTTACCCCTGGGACCTCATATTCTTCTTCACCACCCTTTAAGAATCCTAATGAAAATAACTTTCAACCTAATTCTATGATGCCTCATAGTTGTTGTATCGTTTGCGAGGAACACCATGAGGAAAGTATGTGTGAGGTAAAGAAGAGTGCGAGAGATAAAATATTTGGTAAAAGGCCTGAAACTACTATTGTTGCTCTAGATTTTGCAGAGCCATAGGATGTTATGATCATAAATACTAGGAATAAATCTTATGCTCTGAAAGATAAATATGATCCTCCTCACAGTTCTTCTAGACCAAGCTCATCTTCACGAGCTGCTATTGTTCAGGTTTCCAAATATCTTGACAGTCAAGGAACTACTTCCCCTCTTCCCTCTTCCAAATACAACATTCTCAATCAATTGGTTAATATTAAAGCTGATGCTACCCTCTTGGACATGGTTGGCTTCCCTAAGCGACAAAAGCATCTGAAAAAATTTTATGGAAGGAAAAGATTCCATTTTAGCCAACCTCTCTGAAGAGGTAGATGAAGAGGATTCAACTGTAAATAAAGTAGGTCTACATAACTTTAGACACCCTGTAAAAAACCCCCGTTTTTTATTTCTAGAAATATTATGGACAAAATATCCCATTGTTGTCTCATTGATGGCAGTTCGGGCTCACGTGTAATGTCGAAGATTATTATGGAAGAGCTATGATTGTCTTGTACATATGAAAATGCCAGAAGCATGCTCTCCTATAATAGTTTACAACAATCAACCATAGGTGAAATCAAGGACGTGACCTTGGTTTTGTGCGCGCATCCTAAAATAAGGATAACCCTTAATATTCAGGTAATCGATATGCCAGTGAGTAGTTACTCAATCATCTTAGGAAGAGATTGGCAAGCTTTGATGGGTGGATACCTCTCACTCGATGGGACACACTTATCTCCTCCTCGGAATGGTAAAAACATTATAGTCCTAAGAGAGGAAAGAATATCACCTTATATAGAAAGCATTCCACAACCTAATGTAAATTATATTGAGGATGACCTAGGAGTGTATTCTATCTTTGCAAATGAGGACAACACTAACTTGGAACAAATCAACATAGAGGATGGGATGTGGCATATGAACTTTGATGTTTCATGCTCTAATGAAGGAAACAAAGTTGGTATTATCTTGTACTCTCTTGTGGGTAAAATTCACAACTTTTCCTATATGTTAGAGTTTGTTTGCACTAACAACGTGATTGAATTTGAAGCGTTGTTGCTAGGCATTTAAAATGCCTATAATTTAGGTTGTGGTCACCTTACAGTTTTTGGGGATTCCGAACCTGGTGTAAACTTGGTACATAAGATATATTCTCCTAGCAACAAGTTAATGAAACACACCCAAACTGTTTGGGCGCTTATCTCGAACTTGCTATCTTTCAATATCACTCATGTTAAAAAGGAATTGAACTCGATGGCCAACGGGTTAGTTGTTTTTGAAGCCTCTCTGACTTGACAACTTCTTCCACAAAGACCTGATTGCACCTTTCAATCTTTGTATCGTCCACATATCCCGGACAATGTAGAGTTATGGCATGTCTTCCCTAGTGATAAAAGCATATGTTCTTTCATTCAAAATGAACCTTATAAGCCTAAGGAAATTATATCAATGGAAGACAACAAAATTTCGAAGGGCTTGACTCCTCTAGAAAGTTCATTTTCATCAAGTGTGTTGACGGGCGAAACTGACCATCTGTCAACTGGGAGAGTGGAACCGGTCCGGGGTTGTCTAATAACCCAAGCCGTTTGGAATGGACCACCTTGACGAGTTTAACGGCTCCATTGGCCGCCCTGAGGTCTCATATGGAAACCAAAGAGAAATGATTTGAGCTAAGAAATCTAAAAGGAAACTAGAAACTAATAAAACAAAGACAAAGAACTAAACTAATAATGGAAACTAGAAACTAATAAAGCAAAATAAACTAACTACACTAATCTAACTAGAAATCACTAACTACTTATATATACAATATATTAACTATGATTATAATAACTCAAATCAACTACTTAATTATCAGCTATGATCATTCTTCATTCACAAATATACAATATGGACAAATTATAGATTTGATTAAAACCTGTGAAACTAATGTGTTCGCTGCCCTGAGACAGCCAATGATTTATTTTTTGATTTTTGTATTTATGAAAAGGGAATAAAGCTAACTGAAATTAAACAATCTAATATATATTTAACTAAGATTATAGCTAAGTTAAACTACCTAATTGAAACAGTAAACAACTAACTAATTAACCTGGAAACGCTCCAGGTCTGTCCTGCGTATGATTGCTTCTTAAGCTGATTGGAGGAAGAAATTCACACCATTTATCCCTCAAGCTTCTCGCAAAGGATCAACTATAATGCTTCCTGAAGTATGTTACAGGACAAACAAGACATAAATGAAATCATAACAGTTTTATGATGATAAATCTCCTGCAAAAGGGAAACCTATAATGCAGAAAACTTATATAACAATTCAGCCTACGAAGAAGACAAAGCTATCATCCATAAAATGAATCAACAACTGTTATGTTCTTTATTTCTTTGGAAGAAACAAGGTATGTATAACAATAAGAAATTATATCACTTGCATTTGATTTAGATAACAAAGTAATACTAAACCACAGACAGAATGATATACAAAACTTGGAGCAAAGTGTCGATATATTGAAAAGCAAAAGCTATAACAACGCATCAATTATGCTCCAGTTTGAATCAGCATTACATATCCTTGTTCTTCCAAAACTGATGATGATCGATTATTACAAAACCATAGGTTTATATAGGTTTTTTTTACAAGGTAAAACATCCTTGTGAATAATAGCAAACAGTTTACAAAATCTGGGAATAATCCCAAAATCCCTTAAACTAAGTCACTAAAAATGCAAGTAAAATCTGTAAGATATCTTCCAACTGCTCCTCACATCCACTACCAATTCGAATTTGCTTGAAATAGACATAAAAATCAAGTTAGAGGAGTATTTTATTGAGAAAACAATAGAAAAATGACTCTATAGACTTAGCTACAGAATCTTCTAATTCTATAGCTAGTCAAAAAATAGCTAACAGGACCAGATCTCAATCAGATAAAATCAAATCGAATAATCTTTTGATAATCTTCAAAAAAAATCACTAATAATCCAATTCAAAAAAATCAAATCGTATCAAAGAAATTCAATTGAAACAAAGTACCCAAAATATTTCTCTTCTGAGTTACCATAGGGTATAGTCAAACTTTGACAGGTTGATATTGGTTATGGAACCCAATTCGAATGAGGTATGATACAATCGCAATCAATAATCATGATCAAACATGATAGCAACCAAAATAAGATTTGCCACAAACTACAATTGATATGATCAAACATACGTTACAGCTGTAGCAATATTATTTCAATCAATCATAACGATAGAAAGCCTGTAATATTTAGCACGATATTCATTCTATTTTGATTGCTATGTATGACATAGTCAAAATCAAACAGAATTTCTAACCATAACCCGAACAACAATCAAGCAAAATCGGATTTTATATAATCATTGACGAATTCATTGTTCTGGGTATGTCATTTTGTTTTACAATACAGTGTTGTTTAATTCTTCAATAGAACAGGTCTGACTCGCCTTTCAAAATGACTGATAGGAAGTTGGTTATGATTTACATCAATTCTAAATATAGAACAAAACCTTGTTTTGCAACAAAATTGAAATCGTATCCAGACTGGTCAAAATTACATGAAAGCAGCAGATAACCATGGTAGATGAATCATAACCAATTCGTATACAGATTGTATTTCAATCGTGTTTGCAGAACAATTTGCTTATAATAGATAAAACAGAACCTTTCATCGTAACCAATTTAAATCAAGCGAATCCAATCATTGATTACCGAAATCAAATACTAAATCCAACTCATGCCATAAACAAAATTCGATTTACAAATTCAATCATATACAACAATATACAACAATGCATGTTTATATAACCAAGCAAGTTGATAACGAACACAAAGCTTATGATTGTGCCATATAAATGGGCGAGGGTTATACCAGGTAGACTGCTGAGAGGTGGGAGTTCTGAAGAACGGATCTCAGGACATGCATACAGACTCAGAACGCTTGTTCCCGTCATTGAAAAATTGACCTGGATAACGAGAGCTATATCTCTATAGCCACTCAATTTATGAGGAAATCATCCACTATGAGGGTAAAGGGGCTAAAAACGGTTCTGGGTTTTCAACCGTTCGATCTGATTCAACAACATTTGCCCAGAATCGCTCACGTAAAAACATGACTCTGGGGGAAATTACGGGGCAAACTTCTCTGGCAAAATGAAACCACAACCGTCTTTGAAAACCATGAGGGTTCAAATCATCCTCAAGGAGCCAAGAGATAACACACCAAGAGCTGGGCTAAGGGACAAGGGTTTGAACAGAGTAGGCTTAGAGATTCTCCCACAAATCAACAAAGATAACCCTGGTAAGGAGGCAAGCATCAATGCAAAGTGTGTGAGGGTGATAGAGTTTGCTTCTGCCATGCATAAGAGTTATTGCCAATAGTACCACCGGTCATTCAATGTAAAATCAAACCCAAAAATTAACCACGCACCAT
>SNQJ01S0023986.1:0-10840 GCA_010110895.2 Picea sitchensis
GTCTCAGTTTCAACCATCTCTTTGTATGTCTTGAAGCTTTTGAATGCTTCTAATTTCTTATTTAAAAATAAAACTACAGTCATTCTTGTGTAGTCATCTACTAGTAGCATGAAGTATTGTTCACCTTTAAATCCTTTTGTTCTTGTCGTTCCAACCAAATCAGTATGTAGAATTTCTAGTGGTTTTGTTGTGCAACATTCCTTTGACTTGAACTTTGTCTTAGTATTTTTTCCCTGTAGACAATGCTTGCATAGAATGTTGTTGGCTTCGAGATCTCAAACATTTCTCTTACCACTTCATTTTTTCTAACTTTGAAAATATTATCAAAATTTATGTGACCCATTCTTCTATGCCAGATCCAACTTTCATCATCCTTTCCTAAGAAACATATTTCCTTTCCTATTTAATTTAGATCATATATGTTTCTTGGGGTTCTTACAGTTGTAGCTACCAACTTTCCTAATTCTTCTTTCCTTATCTCACACTTCTTTGAATCAAACACAATTCTGTGTCCTTGATCACACATTTGAATTACACATAGCTGATCGTGTTTCATGTCTTCGACCAATAAAACATTTCTGCAGTGGCATCCTTACTTCCAAGCTTGATTGTTCCCTTTCCAATAATCTTGGCTGAGTTGTCATTCCCAAATGAAGTTGATCCATCTCTTTCCTTTTTCAATCTCATAAACTTGTCTTTATCACCTATCATGTGCTTTGAGAATCCACTGTCAACATACCATCCACATTTCTTGTGTTGAGCTTGTAGAAAAAGATTGCATTCTTGACTGTTGAATTGATCCTACTTTCTTATCCATATTCTTTGCGGTTCATTCTTATGACTTTTGATATTCTTCTTTGGTTCCCTTGGAGGAATAGAGAGTATGAAATCTCTAGCTATATTTCCAAAGTTGTTGCACTTGTATCATTCTACCTCATCACTTAATGATCCAAATTTGTTGTAGCTTCTACTATGTTCTTCATGAGATCTCTTGGATAACTATTTCTTGTATAGCCCTCATCGTTGCTTCTTTTCTTGGTATTGGATCTACTTTTCATAGATTTTTGCCCAAAATTACAACATGAATAACATGAACCAAGAAAAATAGTTTGATACCTGGGAGTGGAACATCTTCTTAATGGTGCCACTCTTCTGAATCCTTCTTCTTCTTGAGGTATTTCTATAGCTGACTACTATTGATATTGACTTCCGAATTTTCTAGGTGGTGCATTGTCTTTGTAATATTCCCCTTGAGTTTTCATGTCTTCTTATTTTGAGGGACCTCTGACAGCTTCTGTATACATTATTGGTTCTTCTTCTTGCTCTGTTTTTTGGATCTTGAGCATTTCTCTGTCTACGTTTGATTGTAGTCTAATACAAATATATCATAGTAAGTTATTTTATTGTTAATTATATTATCCAATATCCTTGTGTTGTTTTGTTGCATGTCCTTCTTCTGAACATCTTTTCTTAGAATGACTATCTCTGCCTCTAAATTTTCAATGATCCTGTCCTTTTCATCTAACTTTCCTTCAAGTGCTTATTTAATCCTATTGTCTTCTTCTTCCTGGAGTTTTAGCTTCATGATTTTCTGCTCGATTTCTTTGGAGTTCTGAGATTATTCTTTCTTCGTTAGTTCTTCCTAGAGTGACTTGTTTTTATTCTTTTCTATTTTAATAAATTCTATGGCACTCAACAATTATTATTTGTAATTGACTTCTACCTCTTCATATTCTTCTTTGGAGACTTCTTCATCGGAGTCTTCTATTTCCATGAATATTACCCTTTCTGTATCACTATTGTTGACTTCATATTCGTCTAATGAGGAATTGTCTTCCTTGGTGTAAAGTATTTTCTTGAAAATTTTCTTTTTATTTCTTCTACCCTTTTGAATTTTCTTTTTCTTTTTAGGGTCATCTTATTCTTCATTTCTTTTCTTTTTATTATAAGGACATTTATTAGAAAAATGACGAAAACCATCACAATCAAAACAAATCAATGGAATCTTACCTTTGTATTTGTCAGCTCCTATTTTCAACCTTCTGACAAAGTTAGCCACTTCTTCATCTTCATTTGAATCATCGTTGCAACTACAATCTGACTTTTCCTTCTGTTTATATTTCTTCTTTATCTTATTTGATGCCTTGAATGTTTATTCCTTCATGACTGGATTGTCTTGCTCTATCCTCATCTCATAAGATGTGAGTATCTCGTGCAACTAATCCATGATCAAGGTGTCTAGATCTGCTCTCTCTTCTCGGGATGAAATCTTCGAATCATATCTCATAGGTAGAGACCTCAGTACCTTTTAAAAAATGATTGCTTCCTTCATTTCTTCTCCCAAACATTTGATGGCATTGATTGTCTCATCAACTCGTAGAAAGTAGGAGGCAATATTTTCATCTTCCTTCATCTTCAATTGTTCAAACTTGACTCTAAATGTTTAAAGTTTGACTCCTTTCACTTTGGAATCTCCTTCATAGATATTCTTCAGTTTGTCCTATATTTATTTTTCATATTCAGAGTGCACAACCTTGGTTTATACCTATTCAAACAAACCATTTAGGATGGCATTTTTAGCTCTAGAATCATTGTCTTCAAAAAAAATTCCATCCTTATCTATCAGGGGAGTGGTTGGTGCTTTGTATCCATCTACGTTTGCTCGCCAAAAATAGAATCCATGTTCCTATACATATGTTTCCATTCATCTACTCCATAAGTCATAGTTTTGACCATAAAACTATGGTACCCCAATCCTAACATAGTCCATGATATCCTTCCAGTGGTTAGACTACTTTTTGAAGGACCTGATCTGATACCAATTGTTAGATTATTGATAGGGGGGTGAATCAGTAATGTGAAATTATAGTACTTTTAACCATATTTTATTCTTCCACAATATTCAGCAGTTTACCATTAACATTCAAGATATCATTGGTAGTATAATCATAAACAACATCACATCACAATAGATACATAGTACACCATAATTTATGTGGAAACCCAAACATGAGAAAACCACAGAATAATTTTATTATATATAAAAATAATACATTCAATGGAAGAAACAACTTTCGATTCTCCAGCTACAACTGGAAGGAGGCTACAACTGGAAGGAGGATCCAACCCCCTATGCTCAGGATCTAACCTGGAGGAAGATACAAATCCTTGAATTATATGGCTCCAAACAGAAGGAGTCTACAACCCCCTGAGTTCTCCAGCTCCAACTGGAAGGTGGATACAACCAACTATCCTTTCCCTATCCAATCGTCCTGTGATATAAATGTAGACCAATTTCCGCTATCACAAACTCTACCACTATCACTGCCACTCTGTCTCTATCACTATCACATCAAATTGTATCTTCTACTGTCACCGTCACTCTATCTTTGTCACTGTCACATCAACCTATATTTTCTCATCAACCAACTAAAAATGTACCATACCATGCATCAAGTGTATACCAATATACATATTATCTCATGCATAAATCATGAACAAAAAGATACATCAACAATGAATAGTGAATCATGAACTAGAGTATCAACCATGTACAACTTGTTCCATATACCATATCATCAACCATATGTAGATATGTACCATGTCATCAATGAAGAATTTCAAAGAACCTATGCATGCCCCTCATGCATAAATCATCATAAAACATGAATATCCCTCAACCATGTACAAGCAACTCAAGATGTGATCTATGAGAATCATATCAATGATGTAACCTACATCGGTGCCCTTTTGCTGGTAACCCGAAGAGGACCCTAGATTGAAAAATTTTCGCCAACATACCATACATATGAGTGCTCCTCACTCAGCCAAGCAACCAAGATATACCATATCCAAACACCAAACAAACCATACCAAGTATGCCTCAAGCATACACCATATCATGACAAGAAGTAACCATCAAAACAAGTATACAACCTTACAAATACCTTTGTAGTTGACCTGAACCTCTGAGATGCTGACCTGTAGACTTACTTCATACTTTTAGGGACGTGGTACCAACATCTACTCAAGATTTCATTAGCTCTTCATAGATACACAACCTTCTCTTCTACAACCCACAAATATCTACACTTTCCTTCACTACAATCCATGTACATCTTCTCCCTAATAACCTACAACTCATGGATACATAAGAAACTAGGGTTTTCTACACCCCCGATACTTTCACCTTCGACCCTCCTTTGCTACCTCAGAAACATTTCGTCACAACCTTAGCAAAATATGACTAGTTAAAAAGATAGATAATCAATGAATGAGCGTGTGAGTGTTCTTGTGAATGACTCCTTGAGGTACTTATATACTTGAGCTAGGTAACTCCTCTCTTTAATTTAGGGATTCTAGGGTTTCTTGCTACAACAAATTTACCCCTTTGACCAAGAATTATAACAAACTAGGGGCTTCTTGTCCACTCTTCATGGATTCGAACTTTATAAGGCCATATCTCCCTAACCATGAGGAACTACGTGGAATTCCACATATCAACAAAAATGACACAAGAAGTAATATCCATGTATGAGGGTCATTCATGCATTTACACTATCATTCATTTCCATATTCCTTATCAACTTTGGGTACCAATACCACATCGTCGTGGCTATCAGAATATGCAACCAGAATTATTCAAGGATTGAACTCGATCTATAAGGGTTGAAATAATTCTCCAAGATCACTCTCCAATGGTTGAAATCAATGACAACCAACAAACCATTTTCCAACAATGTAGGGGGAGCACCACTTTGTTTAGAGTAAAATAAGGAGAATCCCACATTTTCCTAAGGGAAAGATATGAAGAGATGAGGTTGGTTTTGCTCGAATCCTATCCTATGGCTATATATTAGGATAAAATCCAAACTCATGGAGCCATATCCTCAACCACTTCCATAAATATCCCATGGTGGTTGAGCCTCACAATCCTATAAATTGAATGCATTTCCATCGTGAAAAGGCGGGAAGATTTTAGGTGTCAAACCTTTGATCCTGGGAGAAAGAATTCATTGAAGTATAAACATTTTGATCTCAATATTTTCATGCAGTGGATGTATGAGGAGAGCTTGGAGAATATTGCAATGGAATAAACTTTATTTGTAAGTTCCTTCTTTTGGCTTTCCATTAATATTAACTTGGCATATTTCTTTCATTATGATTGTTTATTGTAATGTCTATGCTTAAGTCAAATCGGGTATAGATAAATCTATTTTATATAATCATATAGAGTAGGAGAAAATATTTCTTTTTTTTTCATCGTATTTCTCGAATCGTTCTAAGGAGCTTGGAGATCAAGTCTGAAGCTTGGAGCAGTGAGGAAAAATGTCGAAATAAGATACATCACATTCTTTATGTTTCTCATTTCGACTGGTTACAAATCAGATATATAAGGAAAGTATAAAACATTTGTTTTATTCTATATTTGGACAAAATAAGGGGTATTGGTCCAAAGGGGAGCCTAACCTATATGCAGGGTAAGATTTCTTATAACAAAAAAATGATGACTCCACTCAAGAAGTACTTTGACTAGTCTTTCCTTTGGTTCATCTTAAATCCTTGTTTATGATTAAATCTTGTTTGTTTTATGCTTGATTTTGGATTATTTCATCTTCCCTCAAATTCATCAAGAAGTTTACAAAGTCATTGACTGACTCTCTGCTGAGTTTAGTATTTTTGGTGCTTTTTTCAAGCATTTTCCATAACCAACACTCCCCTATAGTGGTTTCCAGAGTGCCATCGAACTGACTGGCGTTCCCCCTTGGTCTCTTAGGGAGTTCCATAACGCTCTGTTCCTTTGGTAACGGGGTTGCCAGTCTCTTTTTTTAGGTGGATTCATGAAGTTCTTCTCTATTTTTCTCATTCTACTATTAAGAGGATTTTAGCCTAGAGTCTTTTGCTTTGTATTTGACTTTGCTTTGATTGAGAAATTGACATTCATCACTCATTTCATTTCCTTCTTTGAGTTTTCAAACTTCTCTTAGTTTTGAAATTGTATGGTCCCCTTGGGTTAAAAATATCCCTCGGTTCATCCTACTTTTCAGTTTTATGATCTTCGTCTCACAAAGTTTTCAGATTGCTTGATTTTTGGGAATTTTTCATCAACTAGAATTTGAAAAGATTGTTTGGTATTGAGTCATTTTTGTCTTCATTGAAACATCTCGCTTTTTGAATGATTAGGAATCTCTTGTTTATCGCAACCCAACCTTGAATACTGATTCTTGCTACTCATTTTTGAGTATTTTCAAGAGTGATTTTCTTATTTCTCCTTTACATCTTTTGAGTTCCCGATTGAACAAGTTGTGAAGTCCATTCTTATAATTGATTTCTTTCAGTTCTCATCGGTTTTTGAGTGCACTTTCTTTGTTGTTTTTTTTCCTCCCGTTTCTTTGTGTCAAACATTGATCTCTTTCATTTCACTTGAAAGTTAAGAAGAATTAAAGTTTGCATATCTCATTGCATACATAATCAAACAAAGAATTGTTTTTCATTCTTTAGGAATTTGTTTTTGGTACACGTTTGAAAGAGATAGTTTTGCATTTGGATTTTGGAAACATTTTCTTAGTAGTTTGGCATAATCTTGCTCCTAGAAATTGAAAAGTTACATAACATTTGAGCACTTTCTTGTGTTAAGAAGAATATAACTCTTATCCTTATCATATATATAATTAACCAAAAATAAAGGATTGCATCTCATTATTTTGCATTCTATTGGAGTCAAATCTCATACATCATCAGTTTCATCTATGTGAACCTTATGAGTAAAAAACCATTGAAATCAACCATGTGCTAATAAAATCCACTATACATTTTTTTTTTTTAGCACACCAACATTAGCACAGAGTTAGGGTCTTTGGACTAGGAAAAGCGAGTAAACCATCCAAGACTACTAAAAAATATTTAAAAGACTAAAGAGTGAACAAATCCAATTTTCATATAAGCCTAGTCGCGAACCCCCTCTAAAATAGGGGATAAACACAAGGTCACATGTAGAAGAGTAGTGAAGATTACCCCTCCAAATCTTGACCAATTTTTATTGGATATATTGGTAAATGTGGACATAAATTGATCTCCCTAGATCCACCTAGATCTAGAACAAAACAAGACAAGACATGGCGCTTTCCCTAAGCTCTAATCATTGAATCTATTGTCCAAGAAAGGATGAGTAACATAGCTTTGAATATTGCTTCCTTATGTCTTTGTTGTTCCTGCTTCGCTCCGGTGCTCTTGTGCTATAGATCCTGCAATGGAGCACAAACCAACCAAAGTGAAAGAAATAATAGTATATTCAATGAAGACTTATACATGTGATCAAGGAATCATGTAATAAAATGAGAATAATTTTATGGGAAAGAAACATGCCACTGTATTATATTAAGAGAAAGTGGAAGATACAACCAAACAACCTTGATGTTGCTAAGTTCCCTTTTGGTGGCCCTTGCTCTTGACACACACACTTTCTCCAAGCTTGCATGAAGATGACCCACAATAACTTGATAAGCTAAGATAAATCCTTCAAGCATATGATGTAGAGTACCTCACACAATTCACAGCCTATTCAACCTTAATCATTCCTTACTTTCTCTTTCTTAATACTTTTTCTCACTTAATGCTTAACCTTTTCCATGAGAAAACCATCATTATATAGGAAAAAGAGAGGTGGTTAAAGAGATCAAGATGATACCACCAAATCAGAGAGGCGGGTAGGATCTCAACCACACGAATGCCACCTCATATTCTATAAGATTCCTTCTAGAACTTTCATGAAATTCTTCCTTTTTCTTAGTTTTATAACACCATCACACCATGTCTATATAGCAGTCTTTGAAAACCCCACAGGCTACGTTTAGAGCAGCCTGCAAAAATTAGGCATTTCCGCATTGTATAATACTACTAGCCTGTGACATCCTTCTAGAAGAAAGCCTTGTAGAGAAGGAGACCAATTACTTTTCTCATGGGAAATATCCTTTTGAGAGGATGAATACATGCTTGTAGACACATCACTAGGGTGACCAAAGTAATGTGTAACACCAATTGTAGTGGAAAGAGCGTATACTGGGGGGTTTTCTTGAAGTGTCACTAGTTTAATTTGGTATTAGTGCTTCATGAATCTCAAATCTGTTCAAGGTCCTCATGATTTTTACCAATCCACTTGTCTTCGGTCCTTTAGAAAAATTTCATACTTTGATAGCCTACCGACCTTCCAATCTATTCGTTCCCGATTGTCAACTGTACCTGCTCTAAGGCTAATTGTGACTTGGTAATCTTAGTGGAATTTATTAGGTATCTAAAAAGGTGACTGTGGGGGTATTCCTATGGTACCTAGGCCAGATGTCGTATCACACTTTAATTACCCTTGGAGGGTGATCCTGCAAAAGCAAGGGTTTCTTGCACCAAGAAGGGATGTTACAAGGAGGTCGGGGTAACTTCTTCTCATTGCTTCACTGGCAACTTGACATCTCATCTTCGAAAGATCCTTGAACCTAATTTTTCTTGGTTAATTTCTTTTAGTTTTCTTAGGAGTGTGTTTCTTTGATTTTTGTAGTCGGCCATAGGGATCGTGAAATTTTTCTGGTTCATAGTATACAAGGTATGGATCCTGAATTTTAGGAACCTCAACAAAACATTTCTTAAAAAGGAATGATCGATCAAACTTCTGATATTGGGAGTGTATCTCATGGAAGTGGCCAACACGTAGTAGAACCAGTCAAACCTTTTGTAGAAATACTTGCATCTTACATGAATCCTCTTTTAGTGATCCACTCAGTCCACCATGCATAGATCCACCATCCACGAGATATCATGATGCTTATTCTTCTTACAATTTACCATCTAGTTCAGCCACTAGGAGATCTTTTGGAATGAATCAACCGACTTTTGGTTTTCCAGAAGGACTTGGGAATTTATCTTTATACACAACTCCTTTAGTTGGTACTACTGGTGCTTCTTATTTATTAGGAACATTAGTGACCTAGGTAACCCCAACACAACCACGTGTGAATACATCTCCCTTCGCACATGGGTCAAGTAATATTCTCACTTCACTATTTCCACACATGCACACACCAAGTGCTTTACTTGGTCATCACATCGGTCAGATGGCCATCAATCAAGTCATTCACTCAATCATGGTTACACAAGATACTCAACCTCCATCTCAAACCTTGCACATGAGTACAAGCTATATTGGAGGTTAATATTCAATGGGAGGCCAACCTTTAGTTGGGGGGAAACCTTCAGCTGGAGGGAAACTTTTTACTGGGGGGAAACGAGTGTAATTGCAACAATAAAAAACCTGGGGGAAAGTTGCTCATGCAAGTCCATCTATCCCTACTATAATTTTCATGTATCTTTGTGGGGTCAACCCAATCCAGAAGGCATTCCTCAGCAAGAAAATTTTCCCTATCAATCCGTAAAACCCATGATTCCAACACAACAATCCTTTCAAACATAGTATATGGTAGGTCCATCGAGGCCAATCAAAATACATGTGGGGACCATCAGGTCAATCTCAATACATAGGAGGTCTATCTGTTCAATCACAGTATATGGATGGACAATCAGGACAACCACCTTACATGGGTGGACAAACCAAGAAGTCACCATACATGGGAGGACCTTCAGGTCAACCACCATACATGGTAGGACCATCTAGTTTTTCCATATCACCGCAACCTCGATATGGTCCTACTGGTGTTCCCATGCCACATGGTTACCACCGGTATCCACATGATAACCGAAAACTTCCATTTTTTGGCTACGTTAGATTTTCCAGATCTATCATGTTTGAAAAACAATCCCATTCAACATCACCCATTTTGGCCCTCCATCCCTGCAAAATTACCGTAAAACATCCCAAAATTTGACAGAAAACTTAGGGAATATTCTAAAAATCATGTTATGACTTTCCATTTATGATGTTCTTCAAATTCTTTGATGGATGACTAATTTTTTTTGAGGATTTTTCATAGAACACTTATAGGTGCAACAACCAAATGGTATATTGAGTTGTCACATAACTCCTTTGTCGACTTTAATTCTCTTGCTATGGATTTTCGGACGCATTTCCAGTTTCCTATACGGTACGATACTAGTATATAGATTTTGACCTCACTCCAAAAATATTCTTCCACCCACATATCTAATCATATTCATGAGTGCAAATGATAGAGATAGTTGATTAAAGTTCCAATTCTAGACGAATTCCTCATGGATTGGTTTACAAAGTTTCTCTTTCCACCCATCGCCAGAGATGTTGCTATGGGAGGTTTTTTTACTTAGGAGAAAGATATCAGTTGTGTTCAATATTTGGACTTGGTATATTCCCAATCCAGCACACTTTACGATCTGATCCCCCATGGTCCTCATCTGTTGAATGATCCGACAAGAACTACTTCCGAACCAAGTTCTGTTTCGAACACCAAAACTAATTCCGATCCTACTCAAACCTTCGAGGTGAATGAAGTCCAATCCACTTCATCTCAGCAACTAGGAGGTAAGACGAATAATAAGGGTAAATCCAAGAAATCTTCTAACCAACAAGATACTACAAAGACTATTGATACTCAACCAAATAGGAAAGATGATTTTCCTTGCATGATTTGTGTGGAAGACCACTACACGAAAGACTGCCCTCATCGTGAGGAAGTCGCTAAATTTCTAAAGGGTACTTCCCAAACTGTAGTGTTAACTGTAGGGATGATTTTAAGGATGGAAATTTATTTTAAAATGTAGAAACCTTGGCGAATCTTACTAATCCTTCATATTCAAACTATAAATGTTTGGCGATATTTTTGTAAAAATATTCAAATTTCTAAGGATTTTATATAGTTTTTAT
>SNQJ01S0023986.1:20809-64493 GCA_010110895.2 Picea sitchensis
AAGCATGTTTTGGCTATTTGCCCAAATCTCCTTTAGATTTTATCTTTGGGAAGGATATTGCTATTAATGGTCAGTATGACATTGATAGGGAAGAAAAGTTCATTGAAAAAATTCAGTCGATACATCAAATGGTACAAGAGCAGTTGGAAAAGAGTCAAGCCAAGTACAAAACGAGACATGACAAGCATCGTGTTGATCATAGTTTCCAAGTTGGAGATGAAGTTTGGCTTTACATTAGTAAGGAGAGGCTTAAAGGAGAAGGTAAAAAATTGAAACCAATTCGATATGGTCCTTTTAAGATTATTGACAAGATTGGTAACATTGCCTTTCATTTAGATTTGCCTCCTTATATGCAAATGTATGCAGTTGTTAATGTTGAGAATTTGAAATTGTATGAGCCTCCTTTGATTGATGATCAAGGAGATCATGTTCCGATTCTTTCTATAGATGATTTTTCCCCAGAATATCTTACAGAACTGCATGAAGACACAATCCTTGACAGGAGAATGCGAACTTCAAAACGAGGAAATGTGGAGTATCTTTGAGTTGGTCTTAAAGGTACAAATACAAGAAAATCCCAGTGGATTGAGGTTGGAAAGGTTAGGGAACTATACCCCCATATTTAGATAGATTGAAAATAGTCTTTTGGAGGTTCAAAAGCTTTCCAATGGGGAGATGTGATCCAGGGGATCAAATTTTGCTCAAAAATTCAAAGTGCTCGGAATCGCTTCAAATCGAACGGGAGCGTAGACCTCGTCGTTACGAACCCAACACAACTCGTTTGGGTTCAAACAAACATCGGGAGAGAGATATCACATTCTGTTCAAAATGACAAATAGGCAAAAAAAATGGGATGCTAACTGTACAGTCCGTACGGATGCTGATGTGGCAGACCGTACGACATGTGGCAGGCAGTTGTGTGGAAAGTTGGCAATTAAATGGACGAATGAGTTGCTGACATGTGGCATCTTGGTGGATAATTGTATGGTGACACGTGGCCCAATCAATGGTCGTCGTGTGTCACCTGGTAGGTGGTTTAAAAGCTTTGCAATCTGCAGGACTCGACCCCGTGACCTCCAGGCAGGGGAAGAGACTTGGGAAGAGCCGCCAATCGGCGTGCCACCGTTTGGACCTTGTTATATATATGGCATTATATATATTTAAATTTTTATATGTGTATGGTTGGCGCGGGGCCCGGGGTGGGGCTTATCCCTATTCCCCGGTCGTATATACAATAACATATGACCCATTATTATATCGTTGGCACGCACGTGTGGATTTGCATTTTGATTTGGTTTAAATGGTTATAAGGCCCGCCAAATTTCCATTGCCTATTTGCCTTTGAAACGGAGCCTGGTTTGCGTTTGCGCGTGGTCACATGGGCCACGTGACCTCGGCCTTGGCGGTTAGGGGCTAGGTGCGCCCATAACCGTCCTATAGTTTGCACCGGTTGTGCAGTTGCACCCGGTGCTAGGTTTTTCCACATAAATGCGCGTGGGAGATAGGTTGAGCAACAAGGGTGCATTTTGGTGATCCAGAGACAACAAGTTTGAAGGGGAACTTCCAGGAAGCCTATCTTCTTCAATGTTTGGCCAAACGAGGTGCCGAAAAAGCCCAGTTAGGGGTTTTTGGACGTTATGAAGCCATTGGAGCCATCTATTTGGAATTTTGAGCATTGTAAAGCACATATTATAACACTTTGAGCAAATAATACAAAAGATCCATTGGAAGCTGGACCAGGAGATGTAGCCCAAGAGAGGGGTGAACTCCTTTATCATTTTAATGTGTTATGTGTTTTCTGTTCACTATTTATTGTTGTTGTTTATATGCATCTTGAATGAGTAATTTATATAAAAGTTGTGTTGCAAAATTGATCCATTTTCATTTTAACACATGAATTAAAACTTGCAAATAATTTCAAGAATACAAGTCTTCTTCATTTTTAGATCAAGGGAATATATTGGGATCTCCAAGAAGATCACAAGTGGGACCGTTAGGGTTCATATTGATACAAACAATAGGATCAACAATGGCTATCCATGCGGGAGGTTTGATTGCCTGATACCCAAAATTTTGGGGTAAGGGAGATGAAGACGTTGAGCAACACTAGTTCCTATGCGAAGAAATTTGGAGATCGAAAGGAACTCCAGATGCGAATAAGTTTCAAGTTACAGAATACCTTGAGAGGTCATGCTCTCAAGTGGTACATGAATATCATTGACTAGAAGTTCCAGGGACACAAGTTCAAGCGTTCACACTTGGCCAGGTAAGGACGAGGTTTATAGCAGAATTCAAACTACCCCAGTTAGAACAACAAGCTCTGTCTAAGTTGCATGAGATCTAGCATAGGGAAGGAAAATCATCCTGGGAGTATAGCCAGAAGTTTAAATATTCCATAGGGAGGTTGGCACATCTAATACATGAAGAACATCAAAGGGAGTGGTACATTCAGGGGTTGTTGCCTCTGAATCAGATTATGCTAGCACAACAACGGATAGCCACGTTAAGAGACTCATTGGAACAATCGATGAAGATTGAAGCCATGTCAGGATACCCAGGGAGATTGAGAGTAACCCGACCCCAGTAGACACAAATCTGGTGCAACTACAAGGGAAAATATCGACACTAACAAAAAATATTGAGGAGTTGGCGATACCCAGGCCAGGACAACCACAGGTTTGGTGCACTGGATGTTATATGGAAGGTCATCTAGCAAACGAATGTATGAGAATGAGGGGAATGGGACTTCCTAAGAATCTAATGGTAACCCCACCAGGACCCACAGGAGGAGTTACGCAAGTGTCGATGAATTCGTCATTCCATAACCCTACCCCATATCATGCTTTTCCAGGAGGCCAAGCAACACCGACATCAGAATATTGTGAAATCTGTCGAATCCACATCCATGGGCCAAGACAGTGCCCCATCATGCATAATTATTCGGCAGTACCAAACACAGTACACTGTGATTTCTACGCATCCACTATGCATACTATCAATCAATGTAGAGCATTGGATGCACTTGTAGATAGATTATACTGAACAACATTCAGGGTGAATGAAAACCCTCAGGGACCAGGAAGAGGTCGAGGAGGTGGAGCTAGAGTTGATTTCAGAGGAGGAAGAATTGGGGGAAAAGGACCAAGAAGATGTTATAACTGTGACGAACAAGGTCACTTGGCCAGATATATTCCTCATCCAAGGCTCCCATGGTGCTCTCACTACAGAACCAACAGACACGCAACAAAAGACTGTCCAGAGTTAATTGCAAAGTGGGAAGACAGGGTATGACAAAGAGGAACTATCCTTATCATCTCAGAGATCAAGAGGATTTATAAAGGACAATTGCCCAACCTTAATATCGTTACTCAAGGAGGAGCGAATATTGGAGTTGATGTTGATACTCTACCTCAGATCCAGAAAGCAGCACCTAAGGGAGATAGGTATGACCCCATAAATAAAATTTTGTTCTTTAAAGATGCCATAAAAGTATTCCAAAATATTCCTAGTCATGAAATGCAAGAGAACCCCCCCTAGCTGACTATTTACCCTAAGATGGCACAAGTACCTGCCTCACCCCCTACACCTATAAATCCTGTAGTCATACCAATACAGTCTGAGCAACCCCAGAACACAGTTGATATTTTGTTTAAATTATTCTCTAACATTCTAGGGAATGAACGACTAACAGAAAAGTTGTGCAATGCGCTGTACCTAGACTTAGGGAATGAGAAAACCTCAGAAGCAAGGATAAGGGCTAATATTCCTGAGAAGAGTACTCAAAGAGTGTAGCAAAGAAAAGTGTGAACCGGAAAATAATTTCGATTGGTAGCCCAGTTGGACGACTTCGAAATTAAGGACGTCATGTTGGACCTAGGGTTAAATGTGAACATTTTGCCTAAGAAGACTTGGGAAGCCTTAGGAAAACCGAGACTAGCATACTCCCCAATTCAGTTAAGGATGGAAAATAAATATTGTATCTTCCCCATAGGAAGGCTGGAGAATGTGGAAATCGATGTAGCAGGAGTAAAAATAGTAGCCAACTTAGAAGTCATTGAGATCATGGGAGACAAAGACCCCTACCCTGCACTACTTGGCATCGATTGGGCCTATGACAATTATGCAGTAATCAATTTAAAGAAAGATACTTTGACTTTTGAAGCTAAGGGAATCAAGGTAGTTCAACCTTTGGATCCATATGTAGGACCCAGGTACACAGAACCAATAGACAATAATATGGAGGAATGAGACCTAGACCAGTTGTACACTGTAACAACGGGGACAAGAAACTATTACATAAACCCTACTGTTGATGGATCAGTAAGCTAGCGAAGTATGCAGTCAGGAGATGAAGATTCAAAATTGGATTTTGATAGTTGACAACAAGGTTCACACGAAATATCCTCAAGAATATGTGCAACTGTTAGAATGACCAGATGGGTTGGCATAGAAGTTAGAGAATTCCCAGTATACGATGGTGCCTCATATCTAGAAGTTTTTTTGTAGAATATGGAAGAGAATGTGAGAGAAGATCCAATAATCTTGGTACTATATATATCCTTTCATAACACCCCCGCCAGATGGTGGGCCACTCATAAAAATGTACTCAGAAATTGGGATGAATTGAAGCAAGCTATCAAGTACAGGTTCTAGAATAAGGTGCAATTGGAATCAGAGATGCAGACAGATCTTCAATTTGTGCAATCGTTCAGTGGAGAATCGGATCCTAGGATACACATTGAATAGTGCGCGACATAGTGGTAGGTTGCGGAGATACCCTCTCATTTCTGGGTTCAGTTATTTCCCCACTCTCTAGGCCCAATCTCAAAATCTTGGTTCATACATGAGGAAACCAGAAGACAGACCAGTGGCTAGCAGACACTGGCAGCGCAATTTTGTAAGGACTTATCATTCTCAAGTAAGTACCCTGATCTTCAGCTAGCCCTGCAAAAGATTAAAGAAAATATTTTTACAACCAATAGTAATAGGAGATAAAACTTTGTAGTGTGTCCCAAGAATACCCAAGAACTTCATACTAAACTCCACTTACCATTGATTGACAAGCCCATAGAATGTTATCATATTAGAAAAGATTCAGAAAGCCTAGATGAATTAGAAGAACTAATAAACCTATCCATCAAAGAGGCAGAGGGGATCAAAGAGATCCAAAACACCATACCCAGCCAAACCGACAGTTCCTACAACCACCCATTAAAATTGCACAAACTCAACATAGGGACTACAGAGCAACCCAAGATAGATTTGGTGGGAGATTACTAGGATGAGCAAACCAATAAGGAAATACAGAGTTTACTAAGGGAATATAATATTTGTTCCCAAAGACTCTTTTAAAATTAAAGGGAATCAAAGGAGTCATGGAAGAAATTAAGATTGAGTTAAAACCAGGATGCAAGCCTGTTAGACATAGACCATACCGTCTTAACCCAAGAGTAAAAGAAAAAGTTATGAAAGAGGTTGATAAGATGTTAGAAGTTGGTCTCATTTTTGCGGTAGAAGAAGTAGAGTGGGTCATCTCGATAGTAATTCAAAGCAAGAAAGACACTAAGGATATTAGAGTCTGTGTGGACTACAGAAGCCTCAACTTTGCCTGTGTGCATGACCCTTTCCCAACACCCTTTACCGATGAGGTGCTAGAACAGGTTGCGGGGAAGGAAGTATACTCATTCACAGACGGATTTTCAGGATACCATCAAGTCAGGATTGCTGAATAAAATAAAAGAAAGACCATGTTCATTACAGAATGGGGATATTTTGCATGCAACGTAATGTCATTTGGTTTAAAGAATGCCCATGCAGTTTTCTCCAGGATTGTGATAGTAGCTTTAGAGAATTCATTCACAAATTTATAGAAGTCTATATGGATTATTGGACAATATATAGCCTGCTTAAGGAACATCTAGAACTGCTAAGGCTAATGTTTGACAGATGCAGAGAACTACAAATCTCATTAAATATCAGAAATTGTATCTTCTGTGTGCCACATGGAAATCTGTTGGGCCACCTAGTCTGTCGAGCAGGAGTATTGGTAGACCCAGCCAAATTTGCAATCAATGTGAATATGACACCACCTATGAGTGATAAATAGTTGTTCTCCACACTAGGACACACAGGTTACTACTACAAGTTTATTCAAAGATATGCCAACATTACTGCACCTATGGAAAACCTCTTGAAAAATGTTGAAACATTCCAATGGACTCCCAAATGAGATAAAGCATTTGATACACTCAAGGGAAACTCATTACAACATCGATTCTAATATTTCCAAACTGGGAGAAGGAATTTCACATCCATGTAGATGCTTCCAGAATTGCCTTAGGAGTTATCTTAGTGCAACTTGGAGATGGAGCTATGGATCACCCTATATATTTTCCGAGTCAAAAGTTGTCGCAAGAAGAACACAACTACACAACAACAGAAAGGGAAGGGTTATAAATTATTTATGCTTTATATAAATTCATACATTATCTATTAGGATCTCACTTCAAATTCTTCACTGATCATTCTGCACTGAAATACCTAGTTAATAAACCTGTGTTGGAAGGGAGAATTTGTAGATGGTTGTTGTTATTTCAGGATTTTTCCTTTGAAGTCATCATCAATATGGGACCATGAAACATCGGAGCCGACCATCTATCTAGGCTAGAGTCAGGAGAAAGTTGCGTAGCATTGGATGACCAACTTGCAGATGTAGACTTATTCAGGATTGAGGCCATACTGGAATATCTAGAGGACATGGCAATCTTTCTCAATACAGGGGCCTGTCCTGAAACATATTATGCAACCCAGAAAAACCATATGGTCATCAAAGTAGTAGATTGCCATCTTATCGCTGGACAATTGTATAAACTAGGACTAGACAACATTCTCAGACGATGCATCCTAGATCATGAAAGGAAGGATATACTCTGGGAATTCCATAGTGGAATCAGAGGAGGCCAAAGAACATAAATTTCTATAGGAAAGACTTTAGTGGGCCACACTATTCAAGGACGCAAAAGTATATGCTAGATCATGTAATGTTTGTCAACAGGTGGGCACACTGTCACAACGAGATGAACTACCACTGCAACATGTTACAACTCTACAAGAATTTGAGAAATGGGAAGCTGACTTCATTGGACCAATCAACCCCACAGCCAAACATTCAAAGGCCAGGTACATCATTACCACGAATGACTACCTTACTCGTTGGGCATAAGCATCAGTGGTATAGGACTATTCGACAGACACTGCTGCCAGGTTCATTTTTGAGAACATCATTACCCGGTTTGGATGTCCCAGAAGCCTAAGCAGCGATCAGGGAGATAATTTCATTAGAAGCACTATAACAACACTTACAACAGAATTTCTGATCCAGCATCACAAAATTAGTCCATACCACCCATAGGCCAATGAAATAGTTGAAGCCTTCAATAAGATTCTGGAAAAGGGACTAACAAATATCTATTGCCCAAACCGAGAGGACTAGGATGATAGAGTTCTAGCTATCCTATGGGCCTACAGGACAACCACAAAGAAACTCGATAGATACACATTGCTCAAATTAGTCTATGGGAGAGAGGCAGTCGTGCCTGCAGAGTTCATCACTCCAAGCCTGTATATTGCACAAGTCACCCATATGATAGAAGAGGAATCAGTGGCGCAGAGACTTGCGGAGCTCCAAGAACTTGAGGAAACGAGATTTCTATCAGACTTCCATCAGCCGGTTGAAAAAAAAAGACAAAAATCTTGGCATGATCAACACCTTAAGACCAAGGTATTCACACAAGGGAACAATGTTTTACTCTATGATAACCGATACCAGAAGCATCCTCACAAGCTGCGTATGCATTGGTTGGGACCCCTCATAGTTGCGGAGATATGACCCTCAGGAACAATCAGACTTGCACAACTGGATAGTGTGCTATGATCGGGATGGGTGAATGTCGCTCACCTAAATCCCTACCTATCTCAAACCTAAGAGAGAAGAATAGTCGCTCCAATTAGAAGGAGCTTCTACAATAGATAGATTTGATTTTTGTTTTCTTTCTGAAATTTTGTAAATACAGTTAATAAAGTCCATATATGCAATATTGTTCCATAACACATAGTTCATTTGTTTTTTCTAAGTGTTGGTTGATACATAACTGATGACCCAACAGTACATGACCTTAAGCATAAGAGACTATTGATTAAGGTTGGTTGTCATTGATGTCAACCCTTGAAGAAAGCCCCGTAGCACAAAGGTTGGGTAATGGACCCAAGATTCTTTGATGTAAAGATGACTCGTTATTGTCTTGTCATGGTTCATAATAAGTAGAAATGGATGAACTCCAAAGTGGTCCCCTTATGGTGAAATCCCTCAAGGGAAGACACTTTTCAGATTGAGTTATCCTAGAAGTATGGTTAGAGAAACCATGCTTATTTTTGGAATAATGAGATGAACTCCAATGAATTTGTTAGTGAAACTATCCTATATGGATATTGCTTTTCATGCCATTTTCGGTGGTATTTGGAACGTCACATAACTCCTCACGGTTAGAGAGTTATGGCCATGAGAAGTTGGAGAACCTAGGTTTGGGTAATGGACCCAATATTGTTTGATGGATAATGATATGAGTTTTGATATACGTTTAGGTAATACTGTTCTATATGGATAGTACATGTCATTCCATTTCTGGTGGTATGTGGAACGTCACATAACTCCTCACAGTTTGAGAGTTATGGCCTTATGAAGTTGGAGGACCCACATATGTCATCTAGAAGCCCCAAAAGGTCAAAGTAGTCGAAATGGTTTAATATATTTTAAAAGGTAAATAATAAAGTGAAGTGATGAGTGTACTATAATTCAAAGTGAATACAAAATAAATTAATTCAATAATAAATTTAATGGAGAAATTAGAAGTGGGTTAACCCTAAAATAAGGAAAGGTGGGCAAAGTGACCTAGAGATGTTTTTAAATGAGGATACTTGGATATGCTTCCTCAATAGCATAGAAATTTCAAGGTCTGAAACATTTCAAAAAAGAGTTATTCTGAAAATGGTGAAAGGATGACACGAAAAAGTATTGTAGAAGCATCGTCAAGAGATTTATCTTTCCTTGAATTAGGCCTTCTTTCTTCCACTTTCCTTGGAACCCATTTAGATATCCTTTGGTTTACCTCAAGCACCTATATTTTCAATTCTCAAATTTGTCTTAAATGAGAGAGCCACTTGCCTCTTAGTTATACTCTACAAGTAGCTTCCTTAAAAACATCTTCTAGGTCACTTTGCCCACTTTCCTTATTTTAGGGGTTAACCCTTCTAATTCTCCATTAAATTTATTATTGAATTAATTTTTTTTATCACTTTGAATTATGGTACACTCATCCACTTCCTTTATTATTTACCTTTTAAAATCCTCTTAAACCACTTATTCGCACGACCTTTTAGGGATTCTATAGATGACATATGAGGGGTCCTCCAACTTTGTAAGTCCATAACTCTCAAACTATGAGTTTTTATGTGACGTTCCACATACATGATGCCACTTGAAATGGAATGGCATGTACTATCCACATAGAATAGTAATACATGAAATTATATCAAAACATATGTTATTCCCTGAGTCTACACTTAAGGCTATAAAGTCTTAGAGTCTAAACATCTAAAAAGAGTGAAAAGGAAGGGAAGGAACTGTGGCTTCGGGGGATGAGTATGTCCGATCACGAGTTGTATTTTTCTAGCTGGAAATATTATTGAATGCTAATATCCCACTCGATAGCGGCCCATGAATGTTAGGAGCTACTGTGTTAAGTGGTGGCAGTATTGAGTATGGTATGGAACAGATTTAAAGCAATCTTTGGTTTGATTTGCCTCAGGCCAAGGTTCAATATTAAGTTTGTCTTACTTATGATGGGTATAGTCCTTAGGAGAACATAACTTTGAAAGGGGTGGATGCTTTAAGAGGTGCTTGTCTCAATATTTATGAGTACGGGGGAAAATTCCAGATGCAATGTAATCCAGAAGGGTTTAACAGAGCGAGGCCACTTCAGAGTAGCGGTTTAAAATATTGAAACCGAGTGTGAAAACATAGTGTTGTCAACAAATGTGGGGCATCAATTTAAGAGGAACCCCATGCTATGTCAGAAGAAGAGAGCAGGGGAGTACCTTGAGTGAGAAAGGGAGAAGTATAAAGAGTAGAGATCTCAATCGTCCATGGTCTTGTACCCCACAAGTGAGTGATACAATGGAGAAAGCATGAAATAACTAAATACCTATAACTTGATCAGAGTGGTATAAGTTATACTAAATTGCAGCTAGAACATTCATCAAAGACATATATGTAAAATGACATGAAGCATTAATATATAGAGGAAAGACATGGCTCAGAGCTTGATGAGTATGGGTCTTCAATCCAACATTAATCTTGGATAAAAGTAATTTTCTCTATTACAATCTACCCTTGGAAAAAATCCCTTTCTATTACAATCTTTTCTTCTATTTAAACAAACTTTTTAACCTCTAGAATTCCGATCGTTCTAGAAAATTGTCAGTTACAAATGAAAAATGGAGCATTTCATCTCCTCTTATTTTCCTTCCCTAGGCAGACACCTTCCTTTCCACATATGGGGTTCTAGGAAATAGAGCGGTAGACCTCTGTCATTATTTAGCACGAGAAACCTGCCCATAGCACCTGGGTACAATTGACTCACCTCTCCTAGTGGGCTATCGACTTGGAAGGCTCTGCTTGGTTTCTTTCTTCAAAAGTGTAACAACTCTTCACGAGCTGTGGCAAACTTTTTCCTGCTTGCCGGTCCTCTGTGATGATGGAGCATAATTGTAGACTTGGATGTACTAGCCACTTGTCCACTTGGGCCATATCGACTTATCTAATATGGGATATCTCCACTTGTTGCTTTTCATGTTTTCTTTGATGTCCAATGGATGTTTAGCTATATTGATTTTTCCAGTCCCGGCACTACTTTCCTTATCAAGGTCTAGTAAACTTTTACTTATCAAGGTGAGCGTTTCCTCACAAGAATTCTTCACTTCATTATATCTCCCCTTGCTTTCTGATATATTCTGCTACCAGGCCTTCAGCATAATATTTCCTTTGGTTTGTTTTGTGATGGATAATTTTGGGCTGTTGACCATCTCTATCTTCTTCATAGCTATAACAACATCTTGGGAAGCGACCCGTGTTAGCCCGACTTTCTCTTTGTCTTGAAGAAATATTTTCTGATATTTTATCTATCATCCGAAAATGGTTTTGAATGGTTCCTGCTTACCAGCGGGTTGTGTTGAGCTGTAAATAACTTATGTCAAATTTCAATGGCCTGTGATCTGAACACCTTTATGTCTACAACTTGGTTCTCAGCCACCTCCAATTTCAACTTCAACTCTATAATTTGTTGTCTTACACATGTTTGGCTAGTTTTCGCCCGAATGGCACCGCAGCTCGAGGTCATGCTTGAGCTTCGATTTCCACCTGGTCGGTTATTCGAGGCTTCACCTCGAGCTCTGCTCACCTAAGTCCCTAACATTAGCTTATTGATCACCTGCTTCTAATTTATTGATCGGAGGACCTTTTATTTCAATGGGCCGTCAAAGTCCCAAGCCAGATGCGATTGGTTCTTACTTAAGCTAGTGTCTTGGATATCTCCTCTGCAAATTCTCTCTCTTTCATGGCCTTCCCATCTATTATGATTTTAAATGTTTTAGCCATTACACCCTCTTTTTTGATATAATCCTTGCCTCACCATGGCACATATTTGAGCACTTTGAACAAATAGCCACAAAAGATCCATTAGGCAGACCCGGAGATGTAGCCCAGAGAGGTGAACTCCTTTATCATTTGTTGTGTTATGTGTTTTGTTCACTATTTGTGTTGTTGTTTATATGCATCTTGAATGAGTAATTTCTATAAAGTTGTGTTGCAAAATTGATCCATTTCATTTTAACACATGAATTAAAACTTTAAAATAATTTCCAAGGTACAAGTCTTCTTCATTTTTAGATCAGGTTGGTATCGAGGAGCATAGGTTTTGAGAGACTTGATTATTTGCAAGTGTTTGTTTCATGATGCTCACAAGGTTGAAACTCACGAGGAGAAGGTCAACTTGTAGAGGCCAAGTTCTCACATCCTTCAAGGAGGAAGCTTATATCATCCTGTAAGTTTCAAGGAGGCATTCACAAAGCATGGCTCATGAGGAGAGTCATGGTACTCTTCCACACAAAAGATGAAGATCTGAGAGAAATGCTATCATGTAGGAAATGGAGAGTAGTGAAAATCTTGATGGGAGGATTACAGGGTCACAGGGTGAAGGCTCCGACCCTTCAAAGCATAAGGGGGACAATGGTGATAAAACTCCAAATGGAAATGGAGATGGTGCTCTCCACCACCCTCACCTCCATCTTCTTCTTCTTCTTCTATCGGTTCAAGACCTCTTCCAAATTCTCAGGGACGGTGGAAAGCTCTTCCTGGAATTCCTTTTATTTAGAAGCGATGTTAAGAGTTTGGTGCCAGTGTACAGTAGATGGTAAATCTTTGAGAATTAAGATGGTGGATTAGAATTAGAGTTGAGGTGTATTGTAGGATCTGAGGAAAAGGAGATTCAAGAGATGATGAAACTAAGATTCGACTTGATTCTTTAAGATTGGATATTGCAACAATCATTTTGAATTTGGGAATCCAAGGGCTTCGGAGGGACATGAAGAAACATGGTAAAATTTTAACCTCTTGGAATGATTTTATTATTTGCAATTAAAAAGCAATTTACCCATTGGCATACTCTCCATGGCAAATGTTTAGACAAGCTAAAGGAAAAATGTGCAAAGCTTTACTCGGAATTTAGGAGAGCTTTTGGTTTTGGGGTAGATTTGTCTTCTCAAAGAGCTTACTCAAATACATTGGGCTTTACATAGTTATTTGGGACATACAATGCTCATGTTTAATCCTTCAAATCTAGATGAAGTTTGATTTAGGGGCCACTCATTTTGAAGAAAGAGGAAGGAATGAAAATCATAAGGGTAACAAGAAGCCATTCAGTCCTTGGAGCGAAGGAAGAGGAAGTTCAATGATGGAAAAAGAATATTTGTTGTTACAGAAGGCGAGGAGAAAAATTCACATGCAAACATTGTTCAAAGATGGCTATGATGAAGACCATTGTTGGAAACTAAACTGTCTTGAAAGAAGACTTAAAAAGTTTGGCAACAAAGGAAGTCAAAGACTTCTGCAACCATACAACATGATTTAGAGTTGATTGAATTTGATGAAACAAAAGATCACAATACATGGAGTTTATCAAGGTAATGGTTCTATTGCAAGTACTAGTTCTTCAAGTAAAAATAATTTTAATGTAACTCGACAAGAAAGAGGTGAAATTTTTTCATAAAAGGGTTGTTTCAAAAGAATACCAAAATAGATACTATTTGGTACTAGATCTCAAACAAACCTTATATCTAAAGACACTGTTAAGAAATTAAAAGTGGAAACAATTCCACATCCTAAATACATACCCTCTTGGTTGGATATGTGTTGGGATCCCATATTTATATGATAGAAAAGCAATTTTTCATCATTATGAGAATAAGTATCACTTGTTTAAGAATGGAGTTGGGAATTACATTATTAGAGCCCATACAAAGAAGATGAATTTATCCTTGTAAATCTGGGACAAATGAAGAGATTATACAATGCTAGCAAATTTTGTTCTCTTAATGATTAAACAAAAAAATGATATTGAAGCGAAGTTTTCAAGGTTAATGATACAAAGTTGAAATCGATCTATATGAGGTTGTTAATCAATATGATGAAATGTTTAGAGGAACCAAAGGTTACCTCAAAAGGTATCAACATGAAATTCAATTACCTTAAAGTTGTCCTCTTCCAAACATTGGTATGTACAAGATGTATGTCATGGAGAATACAAAATTAAAAACAAATCAAGGTTTCTTGAAAGGGGTCATTGTTCTGACACATGCATGTGGATCTCAATTGTGTTAGTTCCAAAGAATATGGTACATGGTATGTGTGTTGATTTCAAGGAGTTGAACAAATTCTGATGAGAATGGTTATCCTCTTCCTAGAATCGATGATTTGCTTGATCAATTGAAGATGCTAAATATTTTACTAAAGTTGGATTTGAGAAGCCCGGATATCATCATATCCGGATTGTCGAGGGAGACACATGGAAGATGACTTTCAAAACAAAGCAAGGTTTGTTTGAATGGATGGTAATGCCTTTTGGACTTTGCAATGCACTGCTACTCATGAGAGTTATGAATGATGTCTTAAGTCCTTTCTTGATGATTGTGTCATTGTGTCTATTTGGATGATATTTTGATCTTTATAAAATCTCATGAAGAGCATGTTAAGCCTGATAAGAAACAAGTTTTGGATGTTTGAGAAAATAAAAGTTGTTTTAGAGATGTCAAATCTGAGTTTGGAAAGACCTCACTTGTTACTTGGGGCATATTGTTGGTGGAGGTGAATTAAAAATTGATCCCTCAAGGTTGTGTCATGTTGGAATGGCCCAAACCCAACAATGTGATAGAGGTAAGAAGAAGTTTTTGGGAGCAACCCAATGTGGAAAAGTTTATTGCTAACTTTTCTTCCATTGCAGCTCATTACATACAGTGACAAGTGTCAAACAATTTTCCAATGGGGAGGCAAGAAACAACATAAGTCTTGATACTTTGAAAAGAAGATCAGTTCAACGCCAGTTCTTACACTTCAAATTTAAGACAACCTTTTCAAATCCAAACATATGCAAACAATTATGCACAGTAGAACAGTCTTGCTACAACATGGTAAGCCATTTGTTTTCATTGTAGAGCTTTTAATCATCTTAGTGATTAACTATCCTACTTATGATGGGGAGTTGTGCCATTGGTTGCAAGTGTGAAAAGAAATGGAAACATTATTTGTTGGGGAAGAAACCATTGTCCACACAAAACATCAACCAGCACAATACTGATCACAAACAAAGCTACAACAAGCTAGGCACTTGAGATGGATGGGTTTCTACAGCAGTTCAACTTGGTCATGGGTATAAGGGGGCATTTATAACAAAGTTGTTGAGATGCTTTCAAGGCCTATTATTAGTGCTTGAGTTATTCTCAAGTATGGTCCTATCATGCATGAGAGTTATATTGAGCAATATGCTTTAGATCTTGATTTTAAAAGAGGTATATGAGACTTTGTGTCATTCTAACCATGTTGAGAACTAAAAGATTTACCATGTGCATGATAATCTTTTGTATCATCTTGGAAGCTATGTATTCCATGAGTGAAAGAATCAACATAATAAAGAAGCCCATTCTTCTCTTATTGCTGATCACTTTGGTATAGGCAAGACAATGGCTAATTTGAAAAGGAATGCTTGTTATTGCCCTAAAATGAATGAAAGTGTTTCAAGATATGTTTAGGGATGTTAAGTTATATGTACCACAAGCAAACCTAGCAATTGAAAGTTGGGTTTGTATACTCCCTTCCAGTTCCTTCTCCTTGGAAAGTATTTCTATGGATTTTTTAGGAGGTCTACCTATGTCTAACAAAATCGCAGTTATCTTTATGTTGTGGTTGATCGATTTAGCAAAATGTGTATTTGATGCCTTGTAAGAAGAAGTTTACAACTGAGTTAATGGCACAAATGTTCTTTCAAAATGTTTGGGTGCATTTTGGATTGCCCTAAAACCATTATTTCGTCCGAGTTCGATTTATTGGAAGTTTTGAATTGAGTTTATGGGCACTCATGGACACAAACTGAAAAAGAGCACAACCTTTCATCCACAAACAGATGGTCAGGGCGGAAGTGGGTAAATCATATAGTGGTGCATCTTCTTCATGGTTATTGCAGCAAGCATCCCTAAACTTTAGGATGAGCATTTACACCACATTAAATACTTACAATCAGAATAAGTACTCTTCCAGCTCAAACATATGCATTTGGAAACATGTTTTGGCTATTTGTAAATATCCTTTTAGATTTTATCTTTGGGAAGGATATTTCTATTAATGGTCAATATGACATTGATAGAGCCCAGAAAATTTCAATGAACAAATTCAGGTCCAATACATCAAATGGTACAAGAGTGGTTGGAAAAGAGTCAAATGAGGTACAAAGATGAGACATGACAAACATCATGTTGATCAGGTTTCAAGTTGGAGATGAAGTTTGGATTTACATTAGTAGGGAGAGGCTTAAAGGAGAATGTAAAAAATTGAAACCAATTAAATTATGGTCCTTTTAAGTTATTGACAAGATTGGTAACAATGCCTTCGTTTAGATTTTGCCTCCTTATATGAAAATGTGTCATAGGTTGTTAATGTTGAGAATTTGAAGTGTATGATCCTCCTTTGATTGATGATGATCAAGGAGAGCATGTTTAGATTCCTTCTATAGATGATTTTCCCAGAATATCTTCTGCATGAAGACACAATTCTTGATAGGAGAATGTGAACTTCAAAGCAAGGAAATGTGGAATATCTTCAAAATTGGTCTTAAAGGCACAAAACCAAGAAGCCAGAGTGGTTGAAGGGTTTGGAAGATTTGGGGAACTATACCCCCATCTTGAATAGACTGAAAATAGTCTTTTGGAGGTCTAAAAAGCTTTCAATAGGGAGGTGTGATCCGAGAGGATCAAATTTTGCTCAAAATTCCAAGATTACTCAAAATCACTTCAAATCAAACGGGAGCTTAGGCCTCGTCATTATGAACCAAACTTAACTTGTTTGGGTTCAAACTGACTTGTCGAGGAGTGAGAGATATACATTTCTGTTCAAAGCGACAAATAGGCAAAAGGGGATCTTGGTATGCGGTCCCGTCACGGATGCTGATGTGGCGGAACCGTGCGACAGAGTGGCGGGAAATTGTGTTGGAGATTGGCAATTTAATGGAAAAATGAGCTGCTAACACGTGGCATCTTGGTGGCTAACAGTATGGTGACACATGGCCCAACCAATGGCCACCACATGTCACCTAAAAAGTGGTTTAAAATCTTTCCAATCGGCAAGAATTGACCCTGCGACCTCCAGTGAGACTAGGAAAAACCCTGTCGGCATGCCACTATTTGGACCATTATAATATGGCTATATATATTTAAATGTGCATATGTGTATGGTTGGCGCATGGCCCGTGCTGGGGCTTAGCCCCTAGCCAGTGCATTATATACTTGTAACCTATGACCCATTGTTATATCGTTTAACGCGTCTTGGCGATTTTAATTTTGATTTGGTTTAAATGGTTATAATGCCCACCAAATGTCCATTACCTATTCACCTTTGAAAGCGGAAGGACCCAATTGCGTTCTGTACGTGGTCACATGAGCCCACATGACCCTCGACAGTTAGGGGCTGGAATGTGCCCATAAGCAGATCCCTCTGTTGATTCGAAACGAGTTAATGCTTGAGTTGCAGGTGCTGGGGTTTTCCACATAAATGTGTGTGGGGGAGCTAGGTTGAACAACAAGGGTGCATTTGGTGATCCAGAGACAACAAATTTGAAGCCGGAACTTCGAAACCCTATCTTCTTCAATTTTTGGCCAAGCGAGGTCTTAGAAAAGCCAGTTAGGGTTTTGGACATTACGAAACCATTGGAGCCATCTATTTAGCATTTTGAGAATTTTAAAGCACATATTTGACGATTATAGAAATAATAATAAAAGATCCATTGGAAGCTAGGCTGGGAGATGTAGCCCAAGGGGTGAATCCTTTATCATTTGCTATGTTATGTTTTTACTATTCACTATTATTTATTGATGTTTTTGTTTATATACATATTGAATGAGTAATTTATATAAAACTTGTGTTGCAAAATTGATCCATTTTCATTTTAACACATCAATTAAAACTACAAATAATTTCAAGATACAAGTCTTCTTCATTTTAGATCAAGGGAATATATTGGGATCTCTTGGAAGATCACAAGCGGGACTGTTAGGGTTCATATTGATACAAACAATCGGATCAACAATGGCTATCCATGCCCGGAGTTTGATTGCGATACCTAGAATTTTGGGGTAAAGGAGATGAGGAAGGCGTTTGAGCAACACTAGTTCACAATGCGAGAAGCAATTTGGAGTCGAAAAGGAACTCCAAATGTAGATAAGTTTCAAGTTCGAGAATACCTTGAGAGGGTCTCACTCTCAAATTGGTACATGAATATCATTAGCCAAAGTTCGAGGGACCTATTTCAAGCATTCCACAGTTAGCCATGTAAGGATGAGGTTTATAGCAGAATTCAAACTACCCCAGCCAGAACAACAAATACATCTAAGTTTGCCACGAGATCTAGCATAGGAAGGCAAAATAATCTTGGGAATTACTTATAGCTAGAAGTTTAAAATATTATTCCATAGGAGGTTGGCACATCTAATGCATGAAGGAACATCCAAAGGGAGTGAATTTTATTCGGGGGTTGTTTCCTCTGAATCGGATTCTAACCTATATGATGGATATACGTTAAGAGACTCCCTTAGAAAAATCGGTGAGATTGAAGCCATAACCGGGGATACCTTGGGAGCTTGAGAGTAACCCGACCCCAGTAGACACAAATGCAGTTGCAACTACAAGGAGAAATATCGACAGTGACAAAGAAGATTCAATAATTGACGATACCAAAACCAGGACGACCGCAAGTCTAGTGAACTAGATGTTATACAGAAGGAAATATAGTGAATGAATTTCCATGAATAAGGGGAAAGGGAAATCCTCAGAATCCTATGGTACCCCCACCAGGACACACAAGAGGATTTGCGCAAGTATCCACAAATTTACCACTCCATATCCCAACCCTATATCATGCTTTTCCATGTAACCAGGAAGCACCAACAGTCGAGTATTGTTAGATTTTCCAAATCCATGGGCATGAGACGAGAGAGTGCCCCATTATTTAGAAGTATTCAACAGTACCAAACATGGTACACTGTGAGTTCTTTGCATCCACTATGCATACTACCAATCAATAGAGCATTGGATGCACTTGTAGACAAATTAGACCAAACAACATTCAAATTGAATGAAAACCCTCGGGGACCAGGAAGAGGTCGAGGACATGGAGCTAGAGGAGATTTCAGAGAGGAGGGAGGAGAATTGGGGAAAAGGACCAGAAACAAATGTTATGCTTGTGATGAACAAAGGTCCTTGGCGAGAGATTGTCCCTCATCAAGGCTCATGGTGCTCTCACTCTGGAGAACCAAACAGACATGCAATGGAGACTGTCGAGTTAATTGCAAAGTGAGAGACAAAGGTGTGACAAAGAGAATTATCCTTATCATCTCAGGAGATCAAGAGAGGGATTTATAAAGGACAATTGCCTTCTTAATATCATTACTCGAGGGAGAATTGAAGGCGAGGAGTTGATGTTGATACTCTACCTCGGATTCAGAAAGAATCACCTAATGGAGACATGTATGACCCCCTAAAGTAAAAGTTGTTCTTTAAAGATGCCATAAAATTATTCCAGAATATTCCTAGTCATGAAATCTGAGAGAACCCCCTAGCCAACTATGTAACCTAAGATGGCTGGAGTGCACGCCTCACCCCGCACCTAGAGCCACAATATTCATACCAATATAGTCTGAGCAACCCCATAACATAGTTGATATTTGGTTTAAATTATTCTCTGACATTCTAGGCAATGAACAACTATGAGAAAGGTTGGCCATGATACGCGTTGTACCTAGACTTAGGGAATGAAGGAACTTCATAAGCAAGGATAAGGGCTAATCTTAATTAGAAGAGTACTCAAAGAGTGTAGCAAAGAAATGTGTGAACCGAAAAATAGGCTGATTGGTATCCCGGTTGAATGACTTGAGTGGGATGTCATCATTGGACCTATGGGTCAAATGTGAACATTTTCCTAAGAGACTTGGGAAGCCTTGGGAAAGCCGGGGACCTTTATACTCCCAATTTAGTTAAGGATGGAAAATCAATATTGTATATTCCCCATAGGAAGGCTGGAGAATTTGGAAATAGATGTAGCGGGAGTAAAAATAGTAGCCAACTTTGAAGTCATTGATATCATCGGAGATGAGACCTACAGGTACTGCACTACTTGGCATCGATTGGACCTATGACAATTATGCAATAATCGATTTAAAGAAAGATACTTTGACTTTTGAAGCTAAGGGAATCAAGGTAGTTCAACATTTGGATCCATATGTAGGACCCAGGTACACAAATCCAATAAACAATAATATGGAGGAAGGAGACCTAAACCAGTTAGCCTGCTTGTAACGATTAGGGACAAAAGAAACTAATACATAAACCCTACATGATGGATCATTAAGCTATCCAGTATCACGGTCAGTGAATGAAAGATTGAAGTGAATTTTATAGTTAAGAACAAAGGTTCTGAAATATCCCTCAAGAATATATGCAAGCATTAGAGGTATTAAGATGGGTTGGGATAGAAGTTAGTGAATTCTCAGTATACGATGGTACCTCAAATCTAGAAATTTTTTTGTAGAATATGGAAGAGAATGTGAGAAGACAAATAATATTGAAGATTTTCTGTATCCTTCCCTGCCACCCCCACTTGATTGTGGGCCCACTTTCGTGAAATATGTACTCATAGAATTGGGATGGGAGTGAAACCAAGCTATCAAGTCTGGGTTCTAGAATAGCATTACAAGCACGGAATCGAGAATCAGATGGATCTCCAATTTATTACAGCATTCGATTGGAGAATCGAATCCTAGGATACACATTGAACACAACTACACAACAATAGAAAGGGAAGGATTACTTAATTATTTATACTTTATATAGAGATTTATACATTATCTATTAGGATCTCACCTCAAATTCTTCAGCGATCCTCTGCCTTTGAAATGCCCTGGTTAATAAACTGTGTTGGAAGGAAAGAATTTGTAGATGGTTGTTCTTATTTTAGGAATTTTCCTTTGAAGTCATCATCAATCACGGGACAATGAAACATCGGACCCGACCATCTATCTAAGCTAGAGTTAGGAGAAAGTTGTGTAGCATTGGATGACCAACTTGCATATGTAGACATGTTCAAGATTGAGGCCATACGAGAACATCTAGAGGACATAGAAATCTTTCTCGTCTGAGGACTGTCACAGAACGTAGTATGCATCAGAGAAGAACCATATATAGTGCGTCCAGTAGTATATTACCATCTTATCACTAGACAATTGTATAAACTAGGACTAAACAACATCCTCAAATGATACATCCCTAGATCATGAAAGGCGGGATATACTGTGGAATTCCATGGTGGAATCGAGGAGGCCATAAATTTCTATAGGAAAGACTTTAGTGGGCCACACTATTCAAGGACACAAAAGTATACGCTATATCATGCGATGTTTGTCAGCAGATTGGAGCCTGCTTGTCATGACGAGATGAACTACCATTGCAACATGTTACAACTCTACAAGAATTGTGAAATGGGAAGTTGACTTCATTGGACCAATCAATACGATAGTATTCAAAGGCCGAATTTTTATCATTACCGCAACCAAATACCTTACTCGTTGGGAAGAAGCATCAGTGGTATAGGACTATGGAACCTTCTTTAACATGGGTTCATTTGAGAATATCATTACCGGTTTGGATGTCCTAGGAGCCTAACAAGTGATCAGGGAGCTAATTTCATTAGAAGCACTATAAAACACTTACAACAAAAGATTTTTGATCCAACATCCACCAAAATTGGTCCATACCACCCATGGGCCAATGAAACATTTGAAGCCTTCAACAAGATTATGGAAAAGGGACTAACAAGGATCTATTCATAAATAGGGAGTACTGGGATGATAGAGTTCTAGCTATCCTATGGGCCTACAGGACAACTATAGAAAAGAAACTCGATAGATACACATTGCTCAAATTAGTCTATGGGAGAGAGGCAATGATGTCTGCAAAGTTCGTCACTCCAATCCTGTATATTGCACAAGCCACTTACATGTGGAGATTGAGTGGTAGAGAGACTTGCAGACTCCAAGAACTCGAGGAAGCGAGATTTCCTATGAGACTTCCATCGGTGGGTTGAAAAGGAGGAACAAAAGAAATATTAGCATGATCGACACCAAGACCAAAATTCACACACAAAGGAACAAGGTTTTACTCTATGACATCCCATACTAGAAGCATCCTCGCAAGTTGTGCATTGGTTGGGACCCTCATAGTTAATAAGGAGATATGACCCTCGGAACAATCCCGGACTTACTGTTGGATAGTGGTATACGATGAGATGGTTGAATGGTGCTCGTCTGAATCCCTACCTATATCAAACCCTAAGAAGAATAATTAAACCAATTAGAGGGGAGCTTGTACAATAGATAGATTTGAGTTTTGTTTTCTTTTCACGAAATTTTGTAAATACAGTTAATAAAGTCCATATATGCAATGGCTATTGCCATAACACATAGTTCATTATTTTTTCTAAGTGTTGAAATATTGTACATGGCCGGTGACCGATTGGTACATGACCTTAAGCATGAGACTATTGATTAAGGTTGGTTGTCGTGATGTCCAACCCTTGAAGAAATCCCAAGTAACACACAAAGGTTGGGTAATGGACCCAAGATTGTTTGATGTAAAATATGACTGCGTTGATAGCACGTCATGGTTCATAATAGGTGAAATGGATGAACTCCAAAATTGATTCCCCTTATGAGGGTAAATCCCTCAAGGAAGACACTGCTGATTGGGGATTATCCTAGAGGTATGGTTAGAGAAACCATGCTTATTTTTGGAATAATGAGATGAACTCAGGTGAATTTTTAGTGAAACTATCCTATATGGATATTTCTTTTATGTACCATTTTCTTGTGGTATTGGAGCGATCACATAACTCCTCACGGTTAGAGAGTTGTAATGCATGAAGTTGGAGAACCTAGGTTTGGAATTAATGGACCCAAGTTTGTTTTATGGATAATGATATGTGTTTTGATATACATTTTAGGTAATACTATTCTATATGGATAGTACATGTCATTCCATTTAAATTGGTATGTGGAGCGTCACATAACTCCCTCACGGTTTGAGTTATGGCCTTATGAAGTTGGAGGGACCCACATATGTCATCTAGAAACTAAAAGGTCAAAGTAGTGAAGTGGTTTAATATATTTTTTAAAGGTAAATAATAAATTGAAATGAGTAAGGTGTACACTATTATTTCAAAGTGAATACAAAATAGAAATTAATTCAATAATGAAATTTAATGGAGAAATTAGAGTGGGTTAACCCTAAAATAAGGAAGGAAATTAGATAAAGTGACCTAAGATATTTTTATGTGAGATACTTGGATATATTTCCTCTCAATAGCATAGAAATTTCCTGATCTAAATCATTCTAGAAAAATTATTGCGAAAATGGTGAGATGACTGAAAAAAACATACCTTAGAAAAAATCATCAAAGAATTTATTATTCCTTGAATTCCGACCTTCTCTTCACTTTCCCTTGGAACTTAGAAACTAGATATCCTTTGTTTACCTCAAACACTATATTTATTCAATATTCAATTGTTTCTTAAATGAAGAGCATTTGCCTCTTATATATACTCTACAAGTAGCTTCCTTAAGAAACATCTTCTAGGTCACTTTGCTTACTTTCCTTATTTTAGGGGTTAACCACTTCTAATTTCTCCATTAAATTTATTATTGAATTAATTTTATTTTTTTATCACTTTGAATTATAGTGCACTCATCACTTCCCTTTGTGTTACCTTTTAAAATCTCTTAAACCCCTGTGACTACTTTGACCTTTTGGGGATTCTAGATGACATATAGGGGTCCTCCAACCCATTAAGGCAATAACTCTCAAACCGTGAGGAGTTATATGATGTTCCACATACCATGGAAATGGAATGACATGTCTTATCCATATATAATAGTAATGCATTAAGGTATGTCATCAGAAATGGAATGACATGTACTATCCACATAGAATAGTATTACGTAAAATTATATCAAAACACATGTTGTTCCTGAGTCTACACTTAAGCCTATAAAGTGTAGAGTCTAAGCATCTAAAAAGAGTGAAAGAAAAGGAAGGGGAAGAGACAACTCGGGGGGGGGATGAAGCTATGTCCGATCTCTGAGTTGTATTTGTCTAGCTTCCAAATATTCTTGCATGCTAATATCCCACTCGATAGCGGCCCATGAATGTTCGAGCTCTGTCCAAGTGGTGGCAGTATTGAGTATGGTATGGAACAGACTTAAAGAAATGTTGGTTTGATTTGCTAGACCGGGTTCAATATTGGGTTGTCTTATGATGGGTACAGTCATGGGGAGAACAAAACTTTGAAGGAGGTGGATGCTTTAAATTGCTTGTCTCAATCTTTAGATTGTACAGGGAAAATTCAATGAAGCCAATCGAAGTGTTTAACAAGAACGAAGGCCACTTTCCGTAACTGAGTTTAAAATTTCGAAACCGAGTGTGAAAACATAGATTTGTCAACAAATGTGGGGAATCAATTTCAGAGGAATCCCACGCTGTGGCAGAAGAATAAAATATGGGAGTACCTTGATTAAAGAATATAAAGTAGAGATATCAATCATTCACAGGTCTTGTACCCACAAGTAGCCGATACAGAGGAAAAACGGTAAATAACTAGATACCTATAACCTGATCACCGTAGTAGAAGTTATACTAAATTGCAGCTAGAACATTCATCAAAGACATATATGTAAAATGACATAAAGCATGAATATACAGAAGAACAAAAACACATAACTCAATCTTGATGAAATATGGAGTCTTCAATCCGCTTTGTATTAATCTTGGCTTAAAAAAACTTTCTCTATTACAACCTATTCATGGCCCCGAAAAAATCCCTTTCTATTACAATCTTTCTTCTATTTAAACAAACTTTTGAACCTCTGGAATTTCGATCCTTCTGGAAAATTGTCAGTTACAAACGGAAAATTGGAGCATTTCATTTCCTCTTATTTGCCTTCCCTAGTAAGGGAGGAGCACCTTCCTTTCCCTGCTCTTCAGGTTCTAGAAATAGAACAGGTAGACATCTGCCATTATTTGGCACCAGAAACCTGCCCCTTCGCCTGCTCGGTACAAATGACTCACCTCTCCACCAACTGGTCTATCAACCTGGAAGGCTCTGCTTGGTTTCTTTCTTCAAAAGTGTAACAACTCTTCGCTAGTTGTGGCAAATGTTTTCCCACTTGTCGGTCCTCTGTGATCATGGAGCATAATTGTAGACTTGGATGTACTAGCCACATGTCCACTTAGGCCATATCAACTTAGCTAATATGGGATATCTCCACTTGTTTCTTTTCCATGTTTTCTTTGATGTCCAATAGATGTTTAGATATATTGATTTTGCCCAGTGTCCCAGCACTGCTTTCCTTATTAAGGTCTAGCAAAATTTTACTTATCAAAGAGAACATTTCCTCACAAGAATTCTTCACTTCATTAGCTCTCCCCTTGATTTTTGATATATTCTTCTCCTAGACCTTCAATAGGATATGACCTCTGGTTTGTTCTGCGATGGATAATTTTTGGTTGCTGACCATCCCTATCTTCGTCATAGCTATAACAACATCTTGGAAAGCAACCCGTGTTGCCCCTATTTCTCTTTGTCTTGAAGAAATATTTTCTGATATTCTATCTATCATCCGAAAATGGTTTTGAATGGTTCCTACCTTTACCAACAGGTTTTGTTGAGCCGTAAATACCTTATGTCAGATTTCGATGGCCTATGATCTGAACACCTTTATGTCTACAACCTGGTTCTCAGCCACCTCCAATTTTGACTGCAACTCTATAATCTATTGCCCGTGTTGTCTTACCTGTGTTTGGCTAGTTTTCGTCGACTGGAACACCTGCTCGAGGTCATACTTTAGCTTCTCGATTTCACATAGGTGAGTTGTTCAGGCTTCCTCAAGGCTCCTGCTCACCTCATCCCTGACATTCGATTCAGCAGTAGCCACCTTAGCTTCTAATTTATTGATCAGGAGGTTCTTTATTTCAACTGGGCCGTCAAAGTCCCAACTGAGTACTGATTGGTTGTAGCATAAGCCCCTAGTGTTCTGGCTATCTCCTCTACAAATTTTTCCTCTTTCGCGGCCTTCCCATCTGTCATGATTTTAAATTTTTTAGCCATTACACCCTCTTTTTGATATAATCCTTGCCTCACCATGGCCTTTCTTCTTTTGTCAAAGAAATATTCGTTAGGAGGTAGTTCCTCTACAGAAATAGGTGTCAATTCTTCATTGAAAATCCATCCCACGTCAGGATTCCCCTTTGTGAACTACAAGGGTGTGATAATAGCAATCGGACTGCCAATTTCCTTGGATGTTTGTTTCGGTGTGACCTATGTAACCGGCTGGTTTGTCGTGAGTGAAATTGAGTCGCCTGATCCCTATGAAGATATCTCTACTTGGCCTTGGGCCTACTTGCCTGGAGTGCCCTTTTTGGGGTTTCCTTCCTACTTTTGGGGAACTTCAGCTACTTGCTATGAGGTTCCAGCCTCCCTTGTTTTCCCTTGGTCCCTCTCCCCGCTAGGACTCGAGTCCTTTGCACCTTTGGCTCCCGTCATCTTTGTAAGTGGAAGCTCTAGGGCTTCACCCTGTAAAATATGGGGGAGACAACTCCATCGGTGCTCCTCAAATTTAAAAAATTTGGCCATATCTCCAGGTGGTAGGGCTTGAATCCGAATTAGGAACTCAGTGAAGGACCTCACTCCCAAGAATATTTCATCATAAGGGGAATCCTCGTGTTCATACCTCTTAAGGCCACAACTCGCCAGGTGATTTCTCACAACCTTACTAGGGTCGTGCTTCTTGAACTCAATGTCCACCAGCTTCATTTCTTCTAAAGTTGTAGCCTCGGCTTTGGCATGGCCAAAATCTAACAAGGAATACACACCAATGAGAATAGGGAAGGGCATACATACCTTTTTTGATACTCCTTTGAGCTCTTTTCTTATTCTGCTGAGCACAGTCTGTCTGGCGATCTCACGACACAATAGCTTATGTGGAAAGAATAGCGGGAGGGTGTATGGAGGGATAGAGGTGCCGAAAACCTTGATATACAAAAATTATGCCTCTAGATACTAATCTGCCATGCTGCTTAGGCTGGTCGCAATGTTATCTAACATCTTGGGAGGCAGCTAGCCAAAAATGGCGACATGCAATGGCACCATTACCCAGTTGAAGATCTCGTAGATGAATTCTTTGGCCTTATCCTCCCAAAGCTTTGAGTGGTAGACATAGATGGGCTCTGTGTTAGATCGAGCCCAACTCCAGTTCATCAGTAGGAAGGGTGTCATGAAGAAGATGGCATCCATGATGTAAGCATACATAAAGAATGAAGTTTCTTTCTTACTCACCCTCTATGCTCGATATTCAGTAATTCGACTTGTCATACTGTCAGACAATAGTTTGGTCCAGTCAAAGGAGAAACCCTCAGTGACTATATGAATAAGTGGCACCCATGGGAGGAAGAAATGGGTAGTGTCTTCCTTCCCATACAACCTCCAGGTCATCATCGCTATGTACTTGAACTGTGGCTCCAAGGAAGAGATTGAATAGATCCCATTGGAGTTAGCCCTGAATTTCGCGGGGTGTGAGACCCAATCTTTGATCAGATCGGAAAAAAAAATTGCATACTGCTCGCACTTCGTCTTCTTGAATCCTTCTAGGAATTCATCATTGTGAGTAAGGTTCGGCGTGGGTGACAGTTTATACATTGCCCACAAATGTTCTAGTTGGAAAGTACCAATCGTCACCTTCTGTTCACTGATAATCGTCCTGGTTGGGATGTCCACATGGTCCAGTGCCCACCTGATCATATCACAATAGGGAAGAAGCTGGGGCCTCTCTGCTATTTTTTGCATCTCTTCTTGAGCGATGAATTTGTATTTGGTTGATAAATTGTCCTTCTCATTGTCGCTAGAATCATCCGAACAATTTATCGACTCAGATTGCAAGATATTGGAAACGTATGACCATGTCTTGATAGAATTAATACTTCGGGGAGAGGTATCGGAAACAACGTATGAACCTTGACCTGAACTCTTGGCAGCTGACTTGGGCATTTTTCATGGAGCCATGAGAATGAAACCTACAACTGGACCACCTGTTGAACAGATTTCAAAATCACAAACAACGGTTAACCTGGTAAAATGGCTCTGCGTGTAAATAGAAATGAGAACTGAAAAAATGAAGGAAAAACTTTTTATCTTAGTCATTTAAACCCCTGGTGTCCTTGCAAACAGAACGGTCAAATCGCTTAAAAGAAAGATTTAGCAGTAAAATCGATATCCTGCTATATGTCACCTCGTCATAGTTCAAATAAATGCCATAATTGTTTGATGAGTCGTAACACGAATCAATGCCAAAAACATTTAAACTTACTCCGTAGACGGTGCATGTTAAAGGTTGCTTAGTGCATCAATTAATCCAACTTAGCTCCTTTAATTAAGTGTGTTTTAGTCTTTAATCCCCCTTTTTCGACATTCACCATATCGGAATATTTCACTCCTAGCCTTTGAGCCCCCAAAACCCGAAATCACGATGATGTGATTTAGTTAAAAATTCGTGATCTAACTTAAGTTCTTAATTAATCCATGCTTAATTAATGAATATCGCGAATCTGCGACTTGGAGCTACGAAGGTATGGTTTTTTGGGAGAGAAATCATCGAGTCGCGAAACCCCAATAGTGCTTAACTAGGGTTTAAAGTGACTTACTCCTGACACTAACCTGGGTAAACTTTTAAAACTGTTATCGCCACTTAGCACATCGAGACACTAAGGACAGTGGGAAATGTTGCAAAACAAGAGAAACTTCCGAAACTGGCTTTCTGGGCTTAAAAATAATATCTCACTTATTTAGAAGAAGGAGGCTTCAACATCGGCTCCAACTAGGGATCTCGTCTCCTCGTGGGATGAGAAGAACAGTAAACCGAGTGCCTGTATGGGTAAATGGAGTCATCGGTTTGCTTCTGAGAAACTGGTTGAGAAAGAGGATATAGAGAGAACCTTGAGGTTCCAAATTGAAATCTGGGAAGATTTCAAACCTGAAATGCTTTCTAATCTCAACTACAGTCCACAGTAACTTTCCCTTCCTTGACACTGAAAGTGGGTCTGCCCAAAGCGGTCCAAAACAAATCTTAGGAAAATCAACAGGTCCTGTGGGTTTTGGCTTGCATCAAAACGAAAGTATAATTCATGCTTTTGATCAGGGAGACTTACAACGAACCTGAGGTGTAGATCCAGTTTCGAGAAATATAATTACCAGATCATAGTATGATTTATGTATGACAGCCTTACAGATATCTTGAGACATTGCTTCACTGCCAGCGAGCTTGTTCAGTACCCCGATGAAGTTGCCTGGTCCCCTTTATTGAATTTCCTTTCACCACTTCAGAGGGTAATTATGCATTTAAATACTGAGATGAGGGCAATCATTTTATGAATTTCCTTTCATCATCTCTTTGGACTAGACGGGGGCAATCAATTTTGAATTTCCTTTCACCATCTATATTATATATATATATATGGAAACTGAAGTGGGGGCAATCAAATTGAATAAGTAATACCAGGGGTGGTATCTGCGTAAAATTTTCAATAGAGGCCTGTCAACTTGCTTTGAATGCTCTGGACCAAGTTTCTCTTATCCTTCACAATGCCCTAGCTCACAGGAAAACAAAGGGGGGACCTCATTTCCAGGGGCCTTCTTTTGAGCAATACTTAACCATTTGAAAATTGTTGAAAGACTTAAGAGAGTTAAGGTCTTCCCACGCATGGCCTTGTTCAGTAGGGGATCGAGAAAATGTGAAGACCAAATTACTTCCGGAGATGCTTGCTAGTTTCCCAAATGGAAGAAGAAACTCTTTTCCTCTGTGGATGGTATGGGCAAGTGTCAGGTCTTAAGGAGAAAGGGCCAAGGGTGAAAAATGGAAAGTGAGTAGGCCATGGGCCCCCCCAAAAATGGATGTTATTGTGCAATCCTGACTTAGGTGAACACATCATACTTGCAAGACTACTACTACGTTTAAATGATATTCATTTGAAAACCCAGACACTCTGGAATTTCATCTCTTTGCTTTACCACTTCATCTTATTCTTTAAAAAACATTCTTTATCACCTATTTCGGGCGGGTCGATTTCCGGATACCTGAACGTCCCTTTCTCCTTTCGCAATTTGGGTTGTAATTTGGAGGCCTGCATGAAACAACACGAAGAGTATTAGATCTTCAGGATTTATGGGACCCTGGGTGTCAAAAAATATGCCTCTACTTATAGGAAATCAACAACCTATTTTATTCAAGATGAAAGTGAACTTATCGAAAAATTTTATGAAAAGAAAAGAGAAAAGAAACTGGTATGTACAATGGAAGTCCAGAACAGATTTATTGCATATAGTGCCTTAAATAACTCCTCTTGACAGGGGCGCTCAGAGTCACACCATCCAAATTCTCTAACAGAAATGAATTCTTCCCTTCAGAAGCTGAGACTTTGAACGGTCTGTACCAAATATGATCAAATTTACCATTTTTTGCCAAATCTTCCCTCCTGGCATCCCATTTCAAAACCAAATCGCTGGGGAGGAAATCCCTGTTTTTGGCTTTACGATCGATCAATGCTTTCATGTCGTCCTAGTATTTCTGCATCCTTGTGTCTACCTCGGTCCCGTGTTGTTGGACCTCGATCAACTAATTTATTCTTCTAGTGACGTGGTTTGGCTCTTCTCTCTCATCTTGCCAGAGCTTCATTACAGGGAGCGCCAAATTTATAGGTAAAACCACATCAGTCCCGTACACCATTTGAAAAGGAGAAGTACCAATGGATTTCTTCGTACCTATCTGGTTTGCCCATAAGGTGTATTTTAAGTGTACATGCCAAGATCATTTGTTTTCGGTCAGTACCTTCTTAATTATGGTAATCAAACTCTTATTTGATGATTCGGCTAACCCATTACCTTGAGGGTAATACGTTGTGGAGTGGCCCAATACGATGTTATATTTTTGGCAGAAGCTGACCATAGCCATAGACTTGAACACCTGGGCATTATCCGTCACTATTTTTTGGGGACAACCAAACCTGGATAGCATGCTCTCTTCCAGGAAATCTATCACCACCAAATCGGTTTCCTTCTTAGTGGGAACAACCTCCACCCATTTGGTGAAATAATCTATGGCGGTCAGGATCCATTTTTGTTGAGCATTGGAATGTGGGTTGATTTCACCTATAAAATCTAACCCCCATTGTTGAAAAGGGGCTTCGGTTTTGACAGGAACCATAGGTAGCAATGGGAGCTTTTGTTTTCCTGCAAACAACTGGCAAGGGTTGCAGAATCTAACTTTGATGTTGACCTCTAAGAAAAGTTTAGGCCAATAATATCCTGCCCTCAAGATTTTATAAGTTGTTGTCCTCCAAGCATGATTCCCTCCGCACACACCTTCGTGGAATTCGCTTATGACCCCCTCTGTTTATGATTCTACCAAACAAACCAGTAGGAAACCTAAGGGGTCCTTCCAATACAGTTGACTTTTGGATATGCAGCACTTCACCGCATGCAGCTTCAGTGTCCTAGCCTTAGCTGGAGATAGATTGCTAAGGCATTTCAGGGTCAGTAGGTAGGCCATTATATCTTTATACCAATCTGATAAGACAAACTTCTCTTCAATTATAGAGATCGCTATTTGTTCATCGAGCTCATTTACGTCCCCCTGTCCCTCATATCCTTGCAGGTTATTTATTTCGAGCACTCTGAAATTTGATTCTGCCAAGAGCTTAGCCAAACCTTGTCCCTTTACTATTTTCGTCAGTTTTACCTCTAGGTCGAACTCTTGGATTTTAGCGAGCCACCGACCCCTCTTACCATCACTGTCAGGCTGGACCAATATATCCTTCACAGAACTAGTGGGAACGTATGTGATTACCTTGGAGTGTAGCACGTAAGTTGTAAAAGCCTTCAAATCCTTAAACATAGCATACACTTGTTTCTCCATTATATCATATCTCAGTTCAACATCTCTAAGACCTTTACTAAATAAGGCTATTGATTTCTCTAAACCCTCTTCATTCTTTTGGAGGAGTACTGCCTCCACTGTGTGTTTGGAGGCGAACGAGAAAATCAGGAAATCCTTTAGGTAATCAGGGCTCACTAATACTGGTGCTTCGCTGATAACTTTCTTGATGTGTGAAAACGACACTTTAGCCTCTGCCGTCCATTTCACTTCATTGTTCTTCTTGAGCATATATGTGATCAATTTCACGATTTCAACAAAGTTTGCGATAAATCTTCTCAAAAAAATTATTTTTCCTAAAAATGACTGAATTTCTTTTATATTCCTAGGAATATTTATGGTATCTATAGCTTCCACCCTTTTAGGGTCGATTTTGATTCTGTCTCGGGATACAATGTGGCCCAAGAGTTTACCTTCCTACATAACAAAGTGAGACTTCTTGGGGTTCAAAGACAAACCAATTTTTTGGCATTTTTCAAACGTTTGCTTCAGGTGCAGCAGATGGTCTTCGTCGGATTTGGAGAAGACAGTCAGGTCGTCGAGGTAGATAACCACGAATTTATCCTTTTCACCAATAAAAGCGATGTCCATAGCGCACTGGAAGGTAGCACCTGTGTTCATCAGACCAAAAGGCATTTTTTCATACATAAATGTGCCCCAAGGGGTGGTGAAAGTTGTTTTTTCTTTATCATGTTCATTGACAGCAATTTGATTATAACCAGAAAACCCATCGATCATCGACATCCTATTTGCCCCAACTACTTTTTCCAAAATGTGATCCATTTTGGGTAGAGGATAGTTATCTTTGAGGGAGGAATTGCTTAGATTTATAAAGTCTACGCACAGCCTGATCTCCTCGCTTTTCTTCCTAACCGGGACTAAATTCGCGACCCAATCAGAGTACCTGAGAGGTACATTAATTTTTGCATCTAACAAATTTTTCACTTCTGTTTCGACCACAGGAAGAAAAATGGGGTTGATTTGTCTGAGCTTCTGTTTGAAGGGCTTAACACTAGGCTTCAAAGGTATCTTGTGCTCAGTTACCGAGGTATCATAGGTTCTAAGCTCCTTGTAAGACCATGAAAAGACATCTTTATACCGCTCGAGTAAGTCCTTACACTTGCTTTTTATCTCAGGAGGAAGGTACTTTGATAGATTCACTATTCTAGGCTCTTTGGTGGTGCCCACATCATAGTCTTCGACCTCCTCTGGTTGGGGCTGGAAGGTGGACTTTAGAGGCATGTCATTTTGATCAAACAAACTTTCCAGAGGTATCATGCCCTTAGGGATCTGATTACTTTTTAACACTAGCAGGCGATGATTTGCAATTTTTTCTCGGAACTCCTAGGGCTCCTCCCCTTCTTGCATAATCCAGGTATGATTGTTTTGGTTCTCCTAGTCAATGTGGGTTTTGGATAAATCACCCACCATTTCCAGGAACTTTCTGATCTGTTCATCATCCTTGAAGACCTGCCAGTGTTGTATGTTGTTTGGTATGGATGGTCTATGCCTTACCTCTATGTGGTACTTTAATTTGAAAGCGGTAGGGGGTACGAAAGTCAAAGATGCTTTGGCCAGTGAATCGACTTGTTGTTTTTCGGCTCGTGGGATGAAATGAACCTTTACTGATGAAAAGAAAATTTCCATTAGATCCCAGGCGCAATTTCTGTAAGACCTCAGTCTCAGGTGCTTGGCCTAATATTGTCGGTTTACCTGCTTCACAATTAGTTCAGCATCTCCATAGACCTCTAAGTTCCTTATGCTCGGCTTCTTGGCAACTTCCAGACCCAGGACTAGAGATTCATATTAACAAACGTTGTTTGTGCAGTCTACGTCCCATTGTAGCTTGTAGGAGAAAGGGACGACAAATTCATTTTTAGGCGCTACGAAAAGTACTCCCTCACCCGCTCCTTCACATGATGAAGCTCCATCAAAGAACATTTTCCAAGTTCCAGTGATGTGCATATTTTTAGCTGTCTTTTCGGTTCTGATTTCATCAGTGCTACCTTCTTATGCACAACTTTATTCAGTATCATCAAAGGGCATAATACAATTTCCCAGGTCTTGATTGGCGATGTAAACCTGGTAATTTTTAGGATTCTGTGGATTGCTTACTGTATATGCCAAGCGTGTTTCTCTATATAATCGTGCGAACTGTCATCCAAAAACAAGGACTGTGGCATAGGTCATATCTAGCTGAAGGGATCCCCCAAGCTTGGTTCCCCAAAATCTAGATAACAGTAAACCATACTTCGGGGGTATATCGGCGACAACTACGTCCATTAGGATGTTTTTCGCCGGAATCTAGGCGAGGGTGACTACTAGATCTTTGATCATGCCCATGCACTTAACTCTCCTTGAATTTAACAAGTAAAGATCTCCATAGGGTCTAGTGATTTCAAGGCCTAGTCTATCCATAATATATTTTGGCATCACATTATGAGAGGCCCCGGAGTCCAGCATGCAATTATGCAACAGTCGATCGTGCACCTTCAGGGTAATATAGAAAGGGGTGATGGTATCTCTGACTCCTTCAAAATGTGGACCAAAAGTGATATTAGGCTTGTCATCCTCTAGATTTATCACATCAAAGTGACTCTCCAGATCTGAAAAATTTATCATCTTGGTTATTTGTTTTCGGTACACAGGATTCTTTGCCAACTCGACCAAAGGTATGGGTATCTTTATCTTTTTTATCTCACTTTCTAGGAAAAAAACTCCTGCGGCTTTATCCGTTTCCTTCGTCGAAACCTCGAGCTCCTTCCGATCCATTTTATTTAGTAGCACTGTTTTAATTTTAGTGTTTCTGGTTTCGGGTGTCTTCATTTCAGCTGCCTTATTTTTTCTCGCTTGTGCTTCGGCCCCTTTTACGTTAGTATTCTATGAATCTACCCCTATGTTATTTCACATCACAATCTCTTTCTCGACGGGCTCGTATATTTCGCCCCTAGGTAAAATTTTCTTGGGTTGCGCAGTTGACACAGGTTTGATTCTGGGTCTCGGACTGTACTTGTGCTAGAGTTCGGCCATTCCTTGGTAAGAGAATTCATCAGCGTCGTTTTCGCCTTCAACCAATGATTGTTCCATGTTCAGGGACTTCTCATAATATTCTTTGGTCAAGTGAGGTTGTACGGAGTCATCGCCTAAGTTGTTTACATCTTCTTCCAAGTCTTTGAACTCTTGCATATCATTTCCCCCTATCAAATTTTCATTTTTTAGAGGTGCTTGGATCTTTTGGTCTTCGTTTTTAACTTGTCTTGGTTGGAACTGAGGATTGGGATTTCTCCTGAAATCTTTCTTAATGAATTGATCCTCTTTGGATTGATCTAGCTCCATTCTCAAGATTTTTTTTGATAGTTCTTTTATTATCCTAGCCATGTCATCCATTTTGTCATCTGAGGATCTTCCAGATCTAGAGGGACTTGCTTGTTCTCTGAGACGTCTAGTTTCCTTGTTTCCCATCTCAATTTTCATTTTTAATTTACCCGGAGCCATAATTTTTGACTCAATTTCCACAGCGTCATCCTGCATTCAGGTTAGGTCGGCCCCTCTCCTTTCTCTTAATAGTAGAGAGAAATCAGGTTCAAAAGCTCCTGCGAAAGTTACTTTCACGGCAGGTTGAGACGGTTTAACTTCAGCAGGGATCTTATTATACAACTTGTTAAACCTTTGGATGAATTCCATAACAGTTTCAGATCCCTTTTTCTTTAAAGACCCGAACTCGGTCAAATAGTATAAATGATCCTTTCTTTCGCCCCATTGTTTGAGAAAGAGGTATTCTAGCACATCATAGGATATGATTGAACCTGGGGGTAGGCTCCAAAACCAAGTTCTTACTTGTCCTTTGAAGGTTTGTACAAACAATCGGGAGTACACGTCCTCATGCTCGAGACCTAGAATATCAGCGAATTGATCAAAAAAATTGATATGCTCGGTTGCAGTTAGATCCTCTTCTCCTTTGAACTTGGGTAAGTTTTTCATATAGTTTTCAGGTAAATCATGGAGAGGTACGGGAAGGACCAAGGGGGTGTATCTCGCGGCTACTTTGGTGAAAACCCTGGGAGGCGGTTGTTGGCCTTGACCTCCTATTCCCCCTGCTCCTCCTCCGGTGGCGGCCATGGATAACCTAGGAGAGGAAATAAGTGCGTTATAAAGAGGGTTGGCGAAGATGTAAAGCGACTCTCTGGCTTCCTCAGTTTGGAAAAGGGAGAAATCGGGAAACTTTTTACCAAGGGAGGCGAAGGATGAAAAAGGAGAAGAAGGTATATGTGGGCTCAGCTCCTCCGAATTGCAGGATATGTAAATGGGAGAACCCACCGGTGTCGAATCCGTGTTCATGAAAACCTCTTCCAGGATTTGAGTGAAGGAGGGTTTTATATTGAGATTCAATGGTATATCGATAGGGATGGGCTTTGAGGCAGGCGTGTCTCCCCTTGTAATGTAAGAGGTAGTCGAAGAGATCTCAATTTTGATGACACTGTCCGATATTTTCCTGAGAGGAAGCTCTCTCGAGGATGAAGGTTCGAAAGAGGTCTTATATTGATACTGATTAGACTTGGGTTTATATGCAACCACGTTTTGTTTAAATAAACCCTTTGGTCTTAATATTTTTTCAGGGTCGTAAACTGGCGCTGTCTGTTTGGCATCTGGGTTTTGTCTGGTGTTCTTTTGAAAGGATGCCATATTACTTTAAGAGTGGAGTCGCCAAGTGAATGATGAAGGTTTACCCTTAAAAAGGTGTTCTCTCTTTGTTCACTATCAAAAAATGAAACTTGAAAATGTCATTTTCTCAGGGGAAAGTGACTATGATTCTCCGTCCCTGGCAACAGTGCCAGAAAGATGTTGTTCCTGAGCCTACACTTAAGGATATAAAGTGCAGAGTCTAAGCATCTAAAAAGAGTGAAAGAAAAGGAAGGGGAAGAGACAACTCGGGGGGGGGGATGAAGCTATGGACGATCTCTGAGTTGTCTTTGTCTAGCTTCCAAATATTATTGCATGCTGATATCTCGCTCGATAGTGGCCCATGAACATTCGAGCTCTGTCGGAGTAGTGGCAATCTTGAGTATGGTATGGAACATATTTAAAGCAATGCCAGTTTGATTTGATAGACTAGTTTCGATATTGGGTTTTCTTCTGATGGGTACAGTCATGGGGAGAACAAAGCTTTGAAGGAGGTGGATGCTTTAAAGTGCTTGTCTCAATCTTTAGATTGTAGAGGGAAAATTCAATGAAGCCATTTGAAGGGTTTAACGGGAACGAAGGTTGTTTTCCATAACTGAGTTTAAAATCTTGAAACCGAGTGTGAAAACATAGAGCTATCAACAAATGTGGGGCATCAATTTCAGAGCAATCCCATGTTGTGGCAGAAGAAGAAAATATGAGAGTACCTTGATGAAAGCATATAAAGTAGAGATCTCAATCATTCACAGGTATTGTACCCACAAGTAGTCGATACAAAGGAAAAACTGTAAATAACTAGATACCTAGAACCTGATCACCACAGTAGAAGTTATACTAAATTCCAGCTAGAACATTCATCAAAGACATATATGTAAAATGACATAAAGCATGAATATAAGAAGAAAAAAACACATAACTCAATCTTGACGAAATATAGAGTCTTCAATCCGCTTTGTATTAATCTTGGCTTAAGAGAACTTTCTCTATTACAACCTATTTATGGCCCCAAAAAAATCCCTTTCTATTACAATCTTTCTTCTATTTAAACAAACTTTTGAACCTCTGGAATTTCAATCGTTCTGGAAAATTTTCAGTTACAAATGGAAAATTGGAGCATTTCATCTCCTCTTATTTGCCTTCCCTATTAAGGGCAGAGCACCTTCCTTTCCCTACCCTTCAAGTTCTAGAAATAGAACAGGTAGACATCCATCATTATTTGGCACCAGAAACCTGCCCCTTCTCCTGCTCGATGCAAATGATGCACCTCGCCACCAACTGGGCTATCAACCTGGAAGGCTTTGCTTGGTTTCTTGCTTCAAAAGTGTAACAATGCTTTGCCAGTTGTGGAAAAATTTTTCCCACTTTTCGGTCCTTTGTGATGATGGAGCATAATTGTAGACTTGGTTGTACTAGCCATTTGTCCACTTGGGCCATATCAACTTGGCTAATCTAGGATATCTCCACTTGTTTCTTGTCCATGTTTTCTTTGATGTCCAGCAGATGTTTAGCTATATTGATTTTTCCCAGTCTCCCAACACTTCTTTCCTTATCAAGGTCTAGCAAACTTTTACTTATCAAAGAGAACGTTTCCTCACAAGAATTCTTCACTTCAGTAGATCTCCCCTTGCTTTCTGATATATTCTGCTCCCAGACCTTCAACATGATATTACCTCTGGTTTGTTCTGCGATGGATAATTTTGAGTTGTCGACCATCTCTATCTTAACCGTAGCTATAAAAACATCTTGGAAAGTGACCCGTGCTGCCCCGACTTCTCTTTCTCTTGAAGAAAGATTTTCTAATATTTGATCTATCATCTGAAAATGGTTTTGAATGGTTCCTACCTTTACCAGCAGGTTTTGTTGAGTCGTAAGTACCTTATGTTGGATTTTGGTGGCCTGTGATCTAAACACCTTTATTTCTACAACCTGGTTCTCGGCCACCTCCAATTTCAACTGCAACTGTATAATTTGTTGCCCTGCTAGCTTACCTGTGTTTGGATAGTTTGCGCTGACTGACACACCTGCTCAAGGTCGGATCTGAGCTTCTCAATTTCACGTAGGTCGGTTGTTCGGGCTTCCTCAAGGCTCCTGCTCACCTCGTCCCTGACATTCACTTCAGTAGTAACCACCTTAGCTTCTAATTTACTGATCAGGAGGTTCTTTCGTTTCAACTAGGCTGTCAAAGTCCCAACTGAGTACTGATTGACTGTAGCATAAGACCCTAGTGTCCCGGCTATCTCCTCTACAAATTATTCCTCTTTTGTGGCCTTCCCATCTGTCATGATTTTAAATTTTTTATCCATTACGCCCTCTTTTTGATATAATCCTTACCTCACCACGACCTTTCTTTTTTTGTCAAAGAAAAATTCGTTAGGAGGCAGTTCCTCTACATAAATAGGTGTCAATTATTCATTGAAAATCCATCCCACGTCAAGATTCCCCTTTGTGAACTGCAAGGCTATGATAATAGCAATCGGACTACCTATTTCCTTGGATGTTTGTTTCGGGGTGACCTTTGTAACCAGTTTATTTGTCGTGAGCAAAAGTGAGTCGCCCGATCCCTGTGAAGGTATCTCTACTTGGCCTTGGGCCTGCTTTCTTGGCGTGCCCTTTTCGGGGTTTACTTCCTACTTCCGGGGGACTTCGGCTCCTTGCTCTGAGGTTCCAGCCTCCCTTGTTTTCCCTTTGTCCCTCTCCCCGCTAGGACTCAAGTCCTTTGCACCTTTGGCTCCCGTCAGCTTTGTAACTGGAAGCTCTGGGGATTCACCCTGTAAAATCTAGGGGAGACAACTCTGTCAGTGCTCCTGGAATTTCAAAAATTCAGTCATATCTCCAAGTGGAAGGGCTTGAATATGACTTACGACTTCAGCGAAGGACCTCGCACCCCAAAATATTTCATCATGAGGGGAATCCTGTTGTTCATACCTCTTCAGGCTACAACTCGCCAAGTGATTGCTCAAAACCTTACTAGGGTCATGCTTCTTGAACTCAATGTCCACCACCTTCATTTCTTCTAAATCCATAGCCTCGCCTTTGGCATGGCCAAAATCTAACAAGGAATATGAACCAATGCGAATAGGGAAGGGAGGCCATACCTTTTTTGATACTCCTTTGAGCTCTTTGCTTATTCCACCGAGCAAAGTCTGCCTGGAGATCTCACGGCACAATATCTTATCTAGAAGAAATAGAGGGAGGGCGTATGGAGGGACAGAGGTGTTGAAAACACTAATATACAAAAATTATGCCTATAGATACCAATCTTCCATGCTGCTTAGGTTGGTCGCGACACTATCTGACATCCTGGGAGGCGACTGGCCAAAAATGGTGACATGCAATGGCACCATTACCCAGTTGAAGATCTCGTAGATGAATTCTTTGGCCTTATCCTCCCAAAGCTTCGAGTGGTAGACATGGATAGGCTCTATATTAGATGGATCCCAGCTCCAGTTCATTAGTGGGAAGGGTGTCATGAAGCATATGGAATCCATGATGTAAGCAGACATAAAGAACGAAGCTACTTTCTTACTTGCCCTCTGTGCTCAGTATTCAGTAATTCGATTGGTCAGACTGTCAGACAACAGTTTGTCCCAGTCGAAGGAGAAACCCTCAGGGACTGTATGAATAAGTGGCACCCATGGGAGGAAGAAATGGGTAGTGTCTTCCTTCCCATACAACCTGCAGGTCATCATCGCTATGCACTTAAACTGTGGCTCCAAGGAAGAGATTGAATAGATCCCATTGGAGTCAACCATGAATTTTGCGGGGTTGTGAGACCCAATATTTGATTAGATCAGACAAACTTTTCGCATACTGCTCGCACTCTTTCTTCTTGAATCCTTCTAGGAATTCGGCGTTGTGAGTAAGGTTCAGCGTGGGTGACAGTTTATACATTACCCGCAAATGTTCTGGTTGAAAAGTACCAATCGTCACGTTCTGTTCACTGATAATCGTCTTGGTCGGGATGTCCACATGGTCCAGCACCCACCTGATCATATCACAATAGGGAAGACGTTGGGGCCTCACAGCTATTTTGTGCATCTCTGCTTGAGCGAAGATTTTGTATTTGGTTGATAAATCGTCCTTCTCATTGTCGCTAGAATCATCCGAACAATTTATTGACTTGGATTGCAGGATGTTGGAAATGTATGACCATGTCTTGATAGAATTAATACTTCAGGGTGAGGTATTGGAAACAACATCTGAACCCTGACTTGAACTCTCGGAAGATGACTTGGGAATTTTTTGTGGAGCCGTGAGAATGAAACCTGCAACTAGACCACCTGTCGAACAGATTTCAAAATCACAAATAGCGGTTAACCTGGTAAAATGGATCTGCGCGTAAATAGAAATGAGAACTGAAAAAATGAAGGAAAAACTCTTTATCTTAGTCATTTAAACCCCTGGTGTCCTTGCGAACAGAACGGTCAAATCGCTTAAGAGAAATATTTAGCAATAAAATCAAGATCCTACTATCTGTCACCTCGTCGTAGTTCAAATAAATGCCATAATTGTTTGACGAGTCGTAACACGAATCAACGCCAAAACCATTTAAACTTACTTCGTAGATGGTGCATGTTAAAGGTTGCTTAATGAATCAATTAATCCATCTTATCTCCTTTAATTAAGTGTGTTTTAGTCTTTAATCCCCCTTTTTCAGCGTTCGTCATATCGAAAGATTTCACTCCTAGCCTTTGACACCCCAAAACCCAAAATCACGATGATGCGATTTAGTTAAAAATTCGTGATCTAACTTAAGTTCTTAATTAATCCATGTTTAATTAATGAATATCGTGACTCTGGGACTTGTAGCTACGAAGGTATGGTTTTTTGGGAGAGCGATCACCAAGTCGCGAAACCCCGACAGTGCTTAACTAGGGTTTAAAGTGACTTACTCCTGACACTAACCTAGGTAAACTTTTAAAACTGTTATCGCCACTTTGCGCGTCGGGACACTAAGGACAGTGGGAAATGTCGCAAAACAAGCGAAACTCCCGAAACTGGATTTCTAGGCTTAAAAATAATATCTCACTTATTTAGAAGAAGGCGGCTTCAACAACACATATCGTTATCCATCAAACAAACTTGGGTCCATTACCCAAACTTGGGTTCTCAAACTTCTCATGGCCATAACTCTCTAACCGTGAGGAGTTATGTGACATTCCACATACCACTGGAAATGGCATGACAAACACTATCCAACTAGGATAGTTTCACTGAAAAAATCACTGGAGTTCATCTCATTATTCCACAAATAAGCATGGGTTCTCTAACCATACTTCTAGGATAACTCAATCCGCAAAGCGTCTTATTGTGAGGGATTTCACCATAAGGGAAGCACTTTAGAGTTCATCTATTTCTACTTATTATCAACCATGACAAGACAATAACGATTCATATTTACATCAAATAATATTGGGTCCATTACCCAACTTTTGCGCTACGGGGCTTTCTTCAAGGGTTGACATCAATGGCAACCAACCTTAATCAACAATACCCCCCTTTGGCATTGATGGCAACACTATGATGCAATACTGAAATCATATCACTCATGCTCCCCCTAGAACCATGCTTATGTCCTCTGCATCTGATAAATCTCTCCTCCTTTGTCATCAATGGCAAAGCAGGGATGATTTTAAGGATGGAAATTTATTTTAAAATGTAGAAACCTTGGCGAATCTTACTAATCCTTCATATGTCAACTATAAATGTTTGGCGATATTTTTGTAAAAGTATTCAAATTTATAAGTATTTTATATAGTTTTTATAAAAAAATTGGTGATTTTTAAGGCAAAATAATTTTATCCTATAGAATTTGGGTGAATCATTTTTAAAATAGTGAATCTCATTTTTAGAAAAAAAACATGGAAAATTAGCCCATGAGCGAAATTTAGCCCCTAAAATCATCCCTGTGGCAAAGGTATCTTTCCATCCAGGGTTTCTCCCCCTGACTAAATTGTCCTCTTATGGTGCTTCCTCATGTGAATATAAGACATATAAGATAAGCATTAAAAAAGCATTCATTTTGGAGTAGAAATAACTCCAGGTCTCTGGCGAAGATATTCAAAGGATTCTCGTGGAAGTGGTTTTGTGAAGATGTTTGCCACTTGTTCTTTTGTGCCCACATACTCAAGTTTGATGTTATTTTATGCAACCTACTTCCGTAGAAAGTGATACTTTATTGGAATGTTCTTCGTCTTGGAATGCATCACCGGGTTCTTCGAGATACTGATGGCGCTTGTATTATCACAATAGATTGGAATGGGCTCATCATACTCAACCTGTATATTTGCCAGAATTTGTTTCATCCAAAGAACCCGTGTACAACATGATGTTGTTTCAATATACTCTGCCTCATATGTAGATAAATATATTGATGATTTTGTTGTATTTTTGGAGTTACACTCCATGGAAAATAGGGTTTGTGGCAAGTCCTGAAACTAGTCAAAAACAGGCGATTCAGGTAAAAATTTCATAACTTCTTCATAACAGATCCAAATTCAGTAAGACCAAATGTGTTTGTTAGAGTACAGTCTGTAGTATGTTTTATAATGGTTTCATATCAATTCAACAAATATTATGTGCGGGGCATGCTCTACAAGATCAATCTCTAGAATAAGCTAGAATTCAACAAGATGTGCCATTTTTTCCATAACTCCTTTTTTGAGAGGTTCCAAGTAGTGAAACTTGGAGGAATTGAATAAAAAACACTAAACAACATTGTGTATCAGTTTTATATATTTATTCATTATAGGTGCAAAGTTATGATTATTTCAAGTTAGGGTTATTGACTAGTCCAAAACTAGTCTTGTGAGACTAAAGAAACGTTTGATGAAAATGCTAGTCTCTTGTTTCTAAGTTAAGGAAGGTTTGTAGGTATGTGATCATATACACCAAGTCTATTACAGAATTACAAATAATATTTGGATGATGAAATTGATGAGGGATTTTTCTTGAGGTACAAGTTGGGTACATGGTTGAGACAAGTAGTTGATGAGTTGGCACATACATGAGGTGTATAGTTGATGATGTTGGTACATATTGATGAGTCAT
>SNQJ01S0023986.1:64601-86200 GCA_010110895.2 Picea sitchensis
ATAGTTGATGATGTTGGTACATATTGATGAGTCATAGTTGATGAGTATATGACACATGATTGGTACATACTTGGTACATGTTTGGTTGCACTTGTTTATGGTACATTTTGATTAAAGATTGTTTGGTATAGGTTGGTGCATGGTTGATGCACTTGTTTGTGGTACAAATTGATTACAGATTGTTTGGTACAAGTTGGTGCATGGTTGATGAACTTGTTTATGATACAGGTTGATTACAGGTTGAGGTACAGTTTTATTCATAGTTGATGCATGGTTTAGGTTTATTGGTACATGTTTACAGGGGTATATCTCACAGTGATAGTGTGACAGTGGTTTCATCATTCTACTTCTACTTCAGGGCGATTGGACGGGGCAAGGACAGGTGGTTGTAGCCACCTTCCGGTTGTAGCCGAAGAACATAGGGGGTTGTAGCCTCCTTATGGTTGTATCCAGAGAATTGGGGATTTAGATATTCCCTCAGGTTTTATCATGAGAAACTAGGGGGTTGAAGCCTCCTTCCAATTGTAGCTGGAAAACAAAGGAAGTTGGTGCTTCCAATGAATGTAATTCTTCAAGACATATAAGATAAAGCATTATGTGGTTTCTCCCGATTTGGGTTTCCACGTAAAACAATGGTGTACTATGTATGTGTGTGATTGTTCATTTATTATTGCTCATTATTCTATAATATTTCTACATTGATATAACAATTGGATTATTTGGAGAAAAAGGATTATAATTACGTTATTACTGATTCACCCCCACTCTCAGTAATCCAACAGAGACTCCATTAATGACAGTCATTAAAGACGATGGGGAAAACCGTTGTGGTCGGAGGGGTAATGAATCCAAATTTAATCCGAGTCATAGGCCACGTAAACCTAGTCTAGTAACAACCTTTATTCCCATTCTGGTACCCCGTCTAACGCCCGTTAAGCCATAAATTTGCATTATGCCAAGATGCCATCGAAGTTCGTGCCAGAACACCCACCTGTCAAATAGAAAGGTCTCAAATCAGCCACATCCATATTCCACTAAAATAAGTAAATACCAAGATCGCTAATAGGATTTACCTTTATTAAACCGTCCCGTCGGACAAATCACACCCAGATTGTGTCCATATGGTCATGATGAGTAGAATTTACTGCTAAAACTTACCTGTTAATCCAAGTATAAGGCTCTCAGAACTCAGCCGAGAATGTATTGTTTCTAAAAAGAGCATAGCCATTTCTGAACTCAATAGTGCGAACTAGTTGGGACCATTGTAAAAGTTGCAGACATAACCCTAGTTCTTACATGCCACATAAGTGTGAATGTCGAGAGCCACAGCAAGCCAAAGCACCATGACTAAATAAGCAGTACCATGTGAGCCCTGCAACCTCCAGGTCGGTATCGTGGGTGATCTCAAAGGGAAGGTAGAGCACGTAAAGCTCCTCAACCTTGACATCACAGATTCATCCTTGTTCCCACAGATGCAAACATATGTATTTTGGGATATAGTCTTGTACGGAGTCAGAGGAATGAAAGTAGTACCAAAAGAAGAGTTCATCAAATTATTTAACTCGAACATCATGAACCTGAGAGACTTACTATTCTTTGGTACCATAGGCGAGATTGTGCGTTGCACAAAATTTCTGATAAGAAGGGTGCATGACAGAAGTCTATGGTTGGATAAGTGGTATCCAATCCATGTTGAATACATCCAACAACTTACTGGACTATCATTCCAAGGAGAGGATGTGTCGAAGGGATTCCAAGGTCCTAGTAAGCATGGGAAAAAGAAAGGCAAGCTTAGCCTATACGATAAATTTAACACAAAGAGAGGAGGACACACAACAGTAATTGAATCGATATTGCTTGAGATAGTCTGGACGGGCTGCTAGATCATAGACAGCAAGGTTATGAGGTCTTACTATAAGGGAGAATTCACTCTAGATGCGTTATCAGTCGCTGACTTTTGCGCAAATGGAGCAGTGTTCAATTGGTGTAGTTTCTTATTGGAGGAACTACTATTAGCTTCCAACGAAGCACAGGAGAAGGGAGCAACCTTCACCTATGGATACCTACTTGTGGCATTTGCAATGTTCAAATGGACGCCACCTGTGGGAAGACAATCGGAAATACCAGATAAGGGGCACACGCCGAAGATGTTCGAGCCATGGCAGTAAAAACAAGACTCGGAGAACACAACACTCAACAATGAGGAATTTTCCAAATGGTATAATGGAATGATAGACGCAACATAGAGGTTGTGCATCCCGCAGGAGATCCTCAACTGTAACACAAGGAATATCGCCTTTAGCATGGACCGACACAACACATTCTTCTAGCTGAGACATGTCATCAAGGAACATTTCCACATAAAGATGCTACTGTTCTATTTGGATGAGGAATCCTTTGATAAGTAATTCATGTCATGGCTAGGAGTCAAACGTGGCCAGCGTAAATAAAAAATGCATTACATTTTTCCTGTGGAGCTCCTGAAGAAAAAAGACAACGAACCGGGAGAAGGACCGAGTTCAAGCCCTAAGCAGAAGAAGCTAGACGCTCTGGCACAAACATACTTCGAGGAGGAAGAAGAGATACAAAAGTTAGAGTAGAGAAAAAGTTAAGTCCAACGACAGCTACCAGACAATGTTGTGTTTTCAGGTGCCCAGGTTAACCAAATCTTGGGCATTGTTCTTGGTACCGAACCATTGGTGAAGAGGCCCAGAACTAGGGTCTTGCCAAACAAACCCCTGAACCCACAACCCTGTGCATTTGTCGCTCCCTGGACCCGTACCACGACTAAAGCCACCACTATCATTGATATTCAGGATGACCCAGAGCCAGAAACTTTTCCATCCACATTCGTCATTGAGAAACCCCCACCACTCCAACTACCAAACCCCATCACTGATAGTACACATCATACCACTAACTTAGAACCGATGCAGCTCGATCTGCCAGAGATAGTGGAGCAACGACTCCCACAAATAACAAGAGAATTACCCAAACTAAGATCAGAAATTTATGGTCTCGACACCAAAGCCTCTGAGCTGAGCACAATGTTGGATGACCAGAATCCAAATGCCCAGGAACATCAGCCTGAATCTTCAGTGCAAAAAGAATATGCCCAAGCTAGAGAGGAGCTGGAACCTGACAGCAACTAACAAATCACCTCACCAACCAAGGGTGAGGGTGCCCAAGAAATCATGGCACATCAAGAAGAAGCATCGGAAGAGCCACAGATATCAGATGCGCACAACGTAACAAAAGAAAAAACTAGGTAGGATACGACAACCATGCGAGCACAAATGGAGAAGGTTCTCCAAAATCCTCAACAATGTGCAGAATTGATGAAACTCTGCATAGAAAGAACATAGCTTCTGACTCTTTTTCTAGCAGAGCTAAGGTTGAGAATCGCACCAGTTCCACCAACGGAGGAAGAGGTAGAAACTCGCTGAGACCATTCAACATCTAGTGGACTCCAAATACAGACACGAACACCCACCAAAGTATCTCCTTCATATACCATCCTGGTACACTAGCCAGTGCCGCAATTATTTGTACTAATCAGGGCATCCACAAACCAGTTGGAGCAAAGACTCCAGGAGGCCAAGAGATCCATCAAGATTGCAAGGAAGGAATAATTCATTGCGCACACTTACAGAATGCAGGAAGCACATGACAAACTTCAAGTCAAACACAAATGGGAAAAATTGTAGGAAAAACTTGTTGAGGTTTGGGCAGAGATTCGAAAGGTTGCACTTGAACTAACTGAGGCCAGCGACGTAGGTGATCCAGAGCAACTGATCGAGTTTTTACATGAAGCATGGATGAAACTCACTAATCGCACTGACCAGCTGCAAGCGAAGCTACAACAAGTCTAGCAAGAAGCATAAAAACAACCTTAGCAGCTACATGAACAAATGTAGAAGATCATTTTGCAAGGTTACAATGCCCAAGCAGCACTGCACAAGCACACAACGGATTGCATCAAAATATTCAAAGAAGTTAGCGATTGGATGGGCATCATTGCTCGACGGAATCAGGTCTTGGAGGAGGTGCGCACAAAGATCCAGGTGTTGAACGAAGAATTTGTGGTCACAATGGACCCCATGGAGAAGCAACAGAATTTCGACCAAATTCAGCAGGCTAACAACGAACTAAACACACTCTATGAGGCACAGTCCATAGCCAAGAAAGAGTTGCGTGATTTTCAACCAATAATTTAGACCACCTATATGAAAATGCATCAGGTCAACGCAACAACCAATTCTAAGTGGAACTCGTTGGCTGCATCCAAGCCAAAGGAGAACAACAAAGAGATGACCCAACAGTTTTTTACAGAAGCATCACTCCTCACCCAGAAATGGCAGGACAAATTTGAAAGCTTTTAAGGAGTAAAGCATAGAGCAGTAGAGTTGGTACCATAATTGGGCCCTTCGTTTGAGGAGGTAAAGGAAGAAAAAGCAAAAACATAAGATCCCAAAGAAGAAGAAAAGACAGACAAGGAAAAAAAACAGATGCTCTTGGAGGATGTGAAAGAACCAAGAGCTTGACTCGGGGACGAGTCAAGGATTGTGGTTGGAGCCTGTTAGACCCTTCATTTTTGAGAGAAAAGTGTGCAAAGTTTTGACCAAGCACGAGTTGCACAAACTCCATCAGAGGCCGGGAGAAAGAGAAACAGAAAGAAGTTGTGGAAGTCAGTACAATGCTAGCAAAGCAACAAACGGTTGCAACAAAACAAGAAAGCACGCAAACCGAGAAGGAGGACACAACCAAGCTATATATAGGACCAAACACAATTTTAAAATGGTTTGTTCACCTGTTCATTGGCTCGTTCTCTCACTAGTTGGTTCATTAGTTCATAAGTTAGTTAGTTGAGCTAAGTTGATTCAGGTTGGTCATAGTTGCCTAGATTTTGGGATTAGTTGTTGATAATTGTTGTGAGTTGGTAAAGGACAAATCTGAGTCTGTGTTGGCACAGGAGCAGACCCAGGGTTCAATGCTACAACAACGCACCAACAAAGCCCTAAATACCAACCCTTTCGGTGACACCTGCGAAGCAGATGAAGTCTCACCCGAGGTAGAGGCAGGGGTGGTTGCAAGACTCAAGTGTTTGCAACCTTATATGGGACATAGATCTGTGATTATAACACTTAATACAACTCTAAGCACCGTGAGTTCCTCAATATGCAATCATTAATCACTTTGCTGATCAAACAGAACTTCGTATCATTTACACTAATCTACAGTATTTAAGCACTTATCATATATAAATGGATCAGAAAAAGCATATCAAGCACTAAGCATGACTATCTGGATCAGATATAATATTCTTACATATCATAAGCACAAAGTATAAGTAGATCTATCTAAGCATATCAAAGCACTTAGAAAATAACATGTGAACACATCAGGACAAAGCACAAAGCACATAGAATAGTGTTTACGTGGTTCACCCCCACCCTGGAGCTACGTCCACCAAACATTCTTCTTTATTGTCTTCAATCAATCGGTTACAAGCACAAAGCCATCAAAACCCTTACTCCACACAGGACATAAGATCTACGCAACTCTCTAGATCCTTCTTCCTTTCGTTACAACACTAATCTCTCCACAATCTGCTACAAGGACCTACACTTATCTCTACAAGTCTCTTACAGTCATTCACAAAGCACTCACAGACTCTAGTCACACTTAGCATACATTCACATCACATAGATTCACTATTCTACTCCTTCTTACATTGCCTATCCTTCTATTTATACATACAAAATAGGCCTAAACATGGGTAAACCCATGGGCCGACATCCCATTCTCGTTACATATTCCCAAAATGAGGCCCAAAAGGGGACCGAGATACCATGATCTCCACTTCATCCTGCGCTCCTCCTTCGACAAGCTGTCGAAGTCCCAAAATAGGTCAACATGACCAAGAAACTCCCAAAACTTGGTCAAGGGCCAACATTCCCCCAACACTCACCTATGACTCATCCTGAGTCACTCTGGTCTGAGCAATTCTGCCTAGAATGCCTCGAGCTTGGCTTGAGCTGCTTCGAATTGCTGCTTCGTTGTAGCCTCTTGTTCGACGAACTCCTAGATCACTGTGTCATTCACTATCCCTTCTAGGCACTGTTCTGTTGCAGTGACAACCTCTTCTAACTCTGTTCCTCGGATTTATACCTCTGTAAACAATTGGAATGATTTATCTTTCACAGGTTGAAGTCGTTGAGTGACTTCCATCACTTTTCTTTGAAGCATATGGATGTGTTGTTGAGCTATGTTTTGTTATTGAGATCTCTTCATTATTTCTATAGTTGACAGGGCCTTCAGCTGTGCCTTTAGTGTATCTTTGTGTTGTTTCGCTTCCTGGAGCTGCGACTCCAATGTCTATAACTCTAGGTTCTTAGTGAGGTTTTCATATGTCTGGGTGTTGTGGTTACTTAGCTACTTGCATTCCAATGAAAGAGATTTTAATCTGTCAACTGCACAGTGGGAAATTGCTTCTCACTGGTCCCTTACGTCCTGCGGGGTCTCAGGTACAGTGTGTAATTCTAGATCTACGATGCACTTTTGGAGCTGTTGGATCACTTCTTTGAGTTGTGCCACCTGCTGTGGAACTCTCTCTTTGGAATTTACTTCAAAAATGGTCACAGAGCGAAGTGCTCTGTTGACCATTTTCTTAACTTCGAGTTTCTCTATGAGAAACTGTTCCTTTTCTTTATGAAGCTGGGATTTTTCTTCAATCGACTTTACTTGGAGAGAAAGCTTATCTCGTTCTGCAGTACTACGTTGCTCCTCAAGGTATTTTTGTACTTGTGCTAAAGCCTGGGTGGCTTTTGTTGTCTCTTCCTAATCTCGTCGAAGGAGAGCTTTGACTGTATCATCGATGCGGTATAGTTGAGTTGGCTCATCACCTAGTTATGTTGTTCTTACTAATAGAGGCATAGTAGAAACTGCGCGACTGGACTGTAATGCCTGTTGCACCCCTTGGAGCTTGTCCTTAATCTGATTAAACACCTCCTCCTACTTAGCTTCTTGCTTCTCTGCTATCTTCAGCAAAGCATCATTCAATGTTACGACGATGAAGTCAAAGGTGTATGAGGTGAGGGTGGTCTCAAATTTGGTCCTGGTTGCTTTCATTTTCTTCTGGGATGAGGGTTTCAGTGGGGAAATCTTCCTTTTATTTGAGGGGTCCTCCTCATCTCTAGGCGATGTAACCTCGCCTTTCTTTTGTTCAACTTCTGCACAATCTATCTCTCTACCATCTCCTCCTTGCTCTGTTGATATGGAAGCGGTCTTCATGGATGCGATGTCTAAATCATGAACCTCTTTAGTCTTCTTTACCTTGCTAGGTCTAGCTGTATCCAACGCAATTTATGGACTGTCAACATCGGACATCTCCATAGGGTCCAATGGAATAAGGAGGTCTACCAACCATTCCTTGGTAATCTCTTCCAATTCATCCTCCGTCAAGTTGTAGTATGATTGCAGTTGTTGTTTATGTCCATCTGTGCACGTTGTGATGTAAATAAAATGGTGGTCCACGCTGAATTTCATTAAGGGAAAAAACCTGTGGAGGGTATTCAGGGTCATACGAGGTGCAGACTGGATCGTTACCTTCAACTGGTTGTAATACGTATGGAACATGGAATTTGACTGCCACTGTTTATTCATGTCGTTTGAGTACCACAATGAACTGAACTTCAGGACCAGAGGCTCAAACGGCTTGATGTCCAGGAAGGTCGCACCTTCCGGCATCTCCCATGCAATGAAAGTGATCAGGATCAATAGCCAAATGAAGTGGAATTCATATCCATGATCTTGGGCTTCTCTACAGTCCAGTTCCAACTGGTTTACCAGGTACTACACCCAATTCATTTGAAGTCCTTCTGCACACTTTCCTGCGAGGTCGACTATGAAACTAGTGACTTGGGTGGGTTGATTATTTTGCAGCAAATTTCTTGCGATCAATTGGCAGGCGAGGCACATTGTGCCTCTTTGGATGGATGCTACCTTGTAGCCTTGCATTCCCTTCTCAACATCTTCATAGGTGTCTTTAATCTTCTGCACAAGAGTGCGATCCATGGTTTTCCTGGGATAGAAATCCTTTGGGTCAGGGCCTTGCATGCTTATCCCTGTGATCCAATTGATCAACATCAGATACACTGTGATGTGGCGGTTAAACCACAAATATCCACCATGGTAGTAGGCCAACAACATTTTGACGCACGCGTTCACTTCTTGGTGCCTTCCGAAGTGCGGGATCTTCATGACGTTGAACAGTGTGGACTGCGTGATGTTCATGGTCCATGAATGGGGGACAATCTTCGAGTTATTTCCCTTGGTTTTGGTCAGATACTTGTGTGGGGTGAGCATGTTGTACACCTTCATGTTGCCGAGGTTGAAGTCTCTAAACTTCAACACTGCGATCTTATCTTGGTCTGTGTGTGTCCCTTTAAGAAGGTACGCAGTGACCAAAGCATACTCAAAATATTTGGGCACATTTTCATTATTGATTGCGCCACTCAGAGGTGATAGATAGGTGGGTAAAATGCTCGGAATCATCTTGGCATTCGCGAGATCATCTCTATGCTTAGTCCATTTTTTATCTACTGGCCGGGATGGTCTGGCTCGAGCAATGGATGGAGATTCCTTTACTGTCCTTATGGATGAAGCCTGGATTCCTTCAGACATCGACATGACTCTCTCAATCATCAAGTCGATCAAAAATTATTCAGCAGCTTTCTTTGTGGCACTCAATTCGTCCGACATGCGCACTCGGGGTGAACAATCGCAGATTCGGGTAACAACTTAGATACAATACTGAGCTAAAGAGAAAGAGTATGGTAATCATTGTATAAACTTTGCTTAGTCTACGGGCTTGAATTATCAATTAGAAAAAGTGTTCTTGGTGCGTGGCATGATGAGATAAATAGGTAATATGAAAACTATTTGCTTGCAACGGGTATGAGCCTCTACTAACTCCTGTTCGATCCGTTATGGCATGGTCCAATAGTCTGATGATGAACCTTTATTTATTTTTTGCCAGTTCGAAGCATCGATCGAACAATTATAATATCCCCAATGATTATATTTCTTCGGCATGGCGAAGTTCCATGTGTCATTGTTCTGATATCCCGGCGAAGCTCTAATTCTATAATTTTTCTTTCTGCGAGGTCTCCTCTAGAACATCCTATAACTTTTCAATCTTAGCCCTCTTCTTTCTTAACTTTCTATCCTTTTTTCCAGTGAGCTTCATCTCGGTAGTTCTTTTTCCATTCTGATTCTTATCTTCTTTTGACATAATCACTGCGCGTTGTTGAGATTCTTCCCTAGGGTTCCTGGATAATACTTCTTATTTGTCTGGGATGGGTACTTCAATATTTTGTGGATCCTCTAGTGTTCTCTTAATTTCGACATATGGGTTACTATCATTAAATATCTTCGATCTGCTCTCATTTTCTTTAATCAAGCATGTGATTCTTTTGGTCATAAAATCTTTTAACTCTTGCTTCTTTTGTTCCAAAACTTATTCTTCTTCTTTCCATATGGCTTGATCTCTATTAATCCAAGTTTTCCTATTAACATGGTAAATGGGGCACTGTCTTCAATAAATTTAATAATCTCAAAATCTTCCTCTGTCAAAGTTCCATTGATGACCATAGGTATCCGAGCAAGCCTTCCACACAAGTTTACCAGTTTTCCTCTGAATAACCCTAGTCCTCCTAATGAAGGAATCATAGTAGGCCTCCCTATAGCTTCCCAAGTGCTCTCTATCATGATATGCACCTGTGTTTCTTCATCATGATAAGTATCCTATTCTTACTTCAATGCATTCTTTTCCTTTGAAGATCTCTGATAATCTGGCATGTTGGTGGTCATTCAAGGTTTCTCTCATTTGTAGAAATATTTTCTCTGATTCTTCCTGGGGTTCTGCCATTCTTGGATCTTCCTTAGTGTTTTCTTTATATGGATTCATTTCTTCCAGCTTAACAATCATTCTGGGGCAATCCAACACTTCATGGTCCATAACTTTGCAACAAAGACAACTACGTCTTTTCCCAGGGCATTCTTTAGCAAGATGTCCCGATTTTTTGCAACTGTAACAGAGGGTTAATCCTCTCTTTATTTTAAATGATCCCCATCTTATTTTGTACTGTGCACTAGGATCATGGTAGCTAACCTGTAACAAATTCTTTCTAGGATCCTGCATCCATTTGTTAGTCCAAACATTCTTTCTATGCATAGGTATAACATATTTGTCACTATTCTTATCAGATCTACTCATATCAAACCTTCTTTCATCTATTAATTCCCTAGTTTTCAAAATAGGATAGATCTTATCAATCATACCTAGATCCATACTCGAGAAACAAAAATTTCTACTTATCTTACTTCTATAGAGCACAAAGCTTGCAGATATTAAAAAACAATTACTATCTTTACCTTTATCAGAGAACAAAGCTTGCATATCTTACCTCTTTTAATCAGAAATTCTTACTTTTACCTTTCTTAGAGCACCAAACATTCAGATCTTTATTCTTTCCTTCAGATCCATTCTTCTTTCTTCAGATCAGGGTTCTTTCTTTCAGATACAACTTCTTTTCTTCAAATCGGGCTTTTTTATTTCAAATCTGGCCTTCTTTCTTTAGCACAGAGCTTTATAAGACAAGTAGAATATTGCACACTAGGGTACAAATCTACGCATAGAGATTTCACAATCTCAGGATGAATCTTTGCACAAAGCTTATTCTTTCTCAGTTCCCAGTAATCATAGTTTCAAGTCCCAGTAACAGATCCATTTGTTGGCACAGGGGCAGACCCAGAGTTCAACACTACAACAACACACCAACAAAGCCCTAACTACCAGCCCTTTTAGTGACACCTGCGAAGCAGATGAAGTCTCACCCGAGGTAGAGGCAAGGGTGGTTGCAAGACTCGGGTGTCTGCAACCTTAGCTAGGACACAGATCTATGATTATAACACTTAATACAACTCTTATCATCATCAGTTCCTCAATATGCAATCACTATTCACTTCCTTGATAAAACAGAGCTTCGCATCATTCACACTAATCTACAGTATTTAAGCACTTAGCATATATAAATGGATCAGAATGAGCATATCAAGCACTAAACATGACTATCTGGATCAGATCTAATATTCTTACATATCATAAGCACAAAGCAGAAGTAGATCTATCTAAGCATATCAAATAAATTAGCAAATAACATGTGAAAACATCAAGACAAAGCACAAAGCACATAGCAGTTCACCCCCACCCTGGGGATATGTCCACCAAATCTTCTTCTTTATTATCTTCAGTCAATTGGTTACAAGCACAAATCCATCAAAACCCTTACTCCACACAGGACAGAAGATCTGCCTAGCTCGCTAGATCCTTCTTCCTTGCGTTACAACACTAAGCTCTCCACAATCTACTACAAGGACCTACACTTAGCTCTGCAAGTCTCTTACAGTCATGCAAAAAGAACTTACAGACTCTACTCGCACTTATCATACATTCACATCACATAGATGCATTATTCTACTCCTTCTTACATTGCCTATCCTTATATTTATACATACAAAAGAGGCCTAAACATGGGTAAACCCATGGACCGACATCCCATTCCCGTTACATATTCCCAAAAAGGGGCCCAAAAGGGGGATGAGATCCCATGATCTCTGCCTCATCCTACGATCCTCTTTCGACAGGTTTTCGAAGTCCCAAAATAGGTCAACATGACCAAGAAACTCCCAAAACATGGTCAAGGGCCAATAGTTTGTAATGAATCAGAACTATAAATTAGAGAATTAGAGATCTGTGACATGGGTCTAAGAGCCAAGAGTCTGTATCGAAACCCACTATGTAATTCTGAGTCTGTAATCAAGGAAAGATCCAAAAGATAATATGAAGCAGGAAAAAACTAAAATATGTTGTGCAATTATGTGCTTACTTATGCATTACAGTATTTCCTTATGGTTTATGAGTCCTTATGGTTTATGAGTTCTATATGATGGTTCACCGTTTAAATGTTTGCTCGCAACGTAAGTAGGTTGGATCCTTACATTTATGTGCTTCAAATCTGTTAATGTCTCTTACGCAAGAACATGAATGAGTTCTAACTACTCTATGGATCCTCTTTAGTCTTCTCCCTACCCTTCCATATCTATTTGTCTCAGCAGCGCTTTGGGTGAGACTTCTTCTCTTTAGAGGAGATGAAAATGCCAGTGCTCTAGACTACACAGTGCCTTTTGTTGGTAACCTGAGAAGGACCCTAGTCTGATCAAATTCACGCCAACAAAATGGTTTCGTTGTCGAGACCTGTGTTCAAAGGGAACCTGTAGGGAGAATGCTTCCTCCGATCCATATATCTGGAATTGATCAATGGTGGGAAAGGATTTGTGATGCCTTCATATGGAAAGAAGCGAAACTAAGGATAAAATCAGTGGAAAACACTCGCGAAGAAATCTTTTACTCAGAAAGATTGAGCGACCAATATGATATTTTCTAGGTTAAATTCTCGGAAGAAGTTTTTCACTAGATAAAGAGGCTCCAAGAATATCTAGAGTTCCTGGGACGGGCCAAGAAGATCTATACATGGGATACCAAAACTTTAGCAACACTCCAGAGGCTGGATTTCGCAGTTACATGATTTGTGGATTTTTGGGTTAGTACCACGCTAGAGGGATACATAATTGAATTTGCAACTGAGAACCACCAGTCCTTTTCGCGAGTAGATGAAATTTTCAAGAAAGGCGCAAGGGGAAGACTGTTGAGAGAAATCCCCCTGTGGATTAAGGTTTTCTTGATAGAGGAATGGATGTTGATTATGTCCCTAACCAAGATGGTAGCGTAAACACCCTCGCTTGGGGTAAGACGAGACAGGGTGAGAGTCATGGCATGAGAGAGGGGAGAAGCTCTTTGACAAATGGGGGGGAAACATCAAGAAATGGAATCAATATATGAGCGAGCATTGAAGAGATATGCCATAGTTGATAAGTAGTGGTGCAACAAGATCAAGAAAGATGCAAGACAGTCTGAAAATTTGAGGAAGGAAGGCGGAGTGAGAGAAGTAGAGGAAAGATATATGGAAGAACTATAGAAGATGAGAAGACAAGAACGATTGGCCAGTCAAAGATTAAACGATAGAGAAGCAAGGAGATAAAGAAGTCCCCAGGAAGTGAGATGAGAGGGAGAAAGTGCAGATAAAAGAGAGGAGGAAGTCGACACGAATCTTGGAGGAGAAAGAGAAGATTTATCCCCAATAACAGGAGAGATCGAGAATCTAGCCGAAGAGATCATCCCAATGGAAGCTAACAAGACCCCCTAGATCAAAGAAAATCTCCTTGAAGCCAGTGGTGCCAGCCCCGAATCACCCATACCCCAAGTGCCTTCTATTCAAGCAGTAAGTTCAATACTACCTTCTCATGCTAATTCTATTAAAATACAATTAGTTAGTCAGTCACAACTAGGAGTTGCGGCTATAGGGAATATATTGGGATCTCCCGACAGATCATAAGCGGGACCGTTAGGGTTCATATTGATACGAACAATAGGATCAGTGATGGCCAGCCATGTGGGAGGTTCGATTGCCCAATACCCAGAATTTTGGGGTAACGGTGATGAAGACGTTGAGCAACACTGGATCCTGTGCAAAGCGATCTGGAGATCTAGAGGAACTCCAGATGTGAATAAGTTTCGAGTTCCAAACTACCTTGAGAGGTTGCGCTCTCAAGTGGTACATGAATATCATTGAACCAGGATTTCTAGGGATGCAAGGTCAATCATTCACACTTGTCCAGGTAAGGACAAGGTTTATAGCAGAATTCAAACTACCCCAGTCAGAACAACAGGCTCTGTCTAAGTTGTAAGAGATCCAGCAGAGGGAATGTGAATCAGCCTGGGAGTACATCCAGAAGTTTAAATATTCCATAGGGAGGTTGGCACATCCAATACACAAAGAACATCAAAGGGAGTGGTACATTCAGGGGTTGTTGCCTCTGACTAAGATTCCGTTAACACAACAATGGATAGCCATGTCAACAGACACCTTGGAACAATTGATGAATATTGAAGCCATGGTGGGATAACCAGAGAGCCTGAGAGTAACCCGACCCCCAATAGACGTGAATCTGGTGCAACTACAAGGGAAAATATCGGGACTGGCATAAAATATTCAGGAGTCAATACCCAGACCAGGACGACCAGAGGTTTGGTGCACTAGATGTTATACGGAAGTTCATCTAGCGAACAAATATCTGAGAATGAGGGGACTAGGAGCTCCTCAGAATATGATGGTAACCCCACCAGGACCCATGGGAGGAGATGTGCAAGTGTCGACGAATTGATCATTCCATAACCCTAACCCATATCATGTTTTTCCAGGAGGCCAAGAAGCACCAACAACATAATATTTTGAAATCTGTCGAATCCATGACCATGGGCCAAGACAATGCCCCATCATGCAGAAATATTCGACAGTACCAAACAGAGTACAATGTGATTTCTGCACATCCACTACGCATACTACCAATAAATGTAGAGCGTTGGACTCACTTGTTGACAAATTAGACCAAACAACATTCACGGTGAATGAAAACCCTCAGGGACCAGGAAGAGGTTGAGGAGGTGGAGTTGGAGGAGATTTAAGAGGAGGAAGAATTGGGGGACGAGGACCAAGAAAATATTATAACTGTGATGACCAAGGTCACTTGGCCAAAGATTGTCCTCATTCAAGGTGCCCATGGTGCTCTCACTACAAAAACAACGGACACGCAACTGAATACTGTCCAAAGTTAATTGAAAAGTGGGAAGATAGAGTATGACAAAGAGGAACTAACCTTATCAGCCCAAGCATCAAGAGGATTTCTAAAGGAAAATTTCCCAACATTAATATCATTGCTCGAGGAGGAGTGAAGACAGGAGATGATGATGATACTCTACCTCAGATCCAGAAAGAAGCACCTAAGGGAGACAGGTATGACCCCCTAAAGAAAAATTTATTCTTTAAAGATGCCATAGAATTATTCCAGAATATTCCTATTCATGAAATGCAAGAGAACCCCCCAAGTTGACTATTTACCCTAAGATGGAGCAAGTCCCTGCCTCACCCCATGCACCCAGAAACCCTGTAGTCATACCAAGAGAGTCTGATCAACCCCAGAACGCATTTTATATTTGGTTTCCATTATTCTTTGACATTCTAGGGAATGACCAACTAACAGAAAAGTTGCACAATGCGTTTTACCTAGTCTTAGGGAATGAGGAACCCTCAGAAGCAAGGATAAGGGATAATATTCCCGAGAAGAGTACTCAGAGAGTGAAATGAAGAAAAGTGTGAACTGGAAAAGAATTTTGATTGGTAGCCCAGTTGGACAAATTTGAAATTAAGGACGTCATGTTAGACCTAGGGTTAGATGTGAACATTTTTCCTAAGAAGACTTGGGAAGCCTTAGGAAAACTGAGACTGACATACTCCCCAATTCAGTTAAGGATGGAAAATCAATACTATATCTTCCCCATAGGGAGGCTGGAAAATGTGGAAATTGATGTAGCAAGGGTAAAAACAGTATCTGACTTTGAAGTCATTGAGATAATGGGAGACAAATACCCCTACCCTGCACTACTTGGCATCGATTGGGCCTATGACAATTATGCAATAATCGATTTAAAGAAAGATACCATGAATTTTGAGGATGAGAGAATCAAGGTAGTTCAACCTTTGGATCCATATGTAGGACCCAAGTACAAAGAACCAATAGACAATAATATGGAGGAAGGAGACCTAGACTAGTTTTACACTGTAACAACAGGGACATGAAACGATTACATAAATCCTACTGATGATGGATTAGTAAGCTAGTGAAGTATACAGTCAACAAACGAAGATTCAAAACTAGATTTTGATATTTGGAAACAAGGTTCACACGAAATATTCTCAAGAATATGCGCAACTTTCAGAATGACCATATGGGTTGGGAGCGAAGTTAGAGAACACCCAATATATGATGGTACCTCAGATCTAGACAATTTTTTGCAAAATATGGAAGAGAATGTGAGAGAAGATCAAATAATCTCGGTACTAGATATAGCCTTTCATAACACCCCCTCCAGATGGTGGGCCACTCATAAATCCATACTCAAAACTTGGGATGAAGTGAAGCAAGATATCAAGTACAAGTTCTGGAATAAGGAGTAGTTGAAATCAGAGATGCAGACAGATCTCCAAGTTGCACAATCATTCAGAGGAGAATCGGATCCTAGGATACACATTGAAAAGTGCATGACATAATGGCAGGTTGTGGAGATACCCTCTCACTTCTGGGTTCATATGTTTCCCCACTCTCTAGGCCCAATCCCAAAATCTTGGTTCATACATGAGGAAACCAGAAGATAGACCAACGATTGGCAGACACTGGCAACGCAATTTTGCAAGGACTTCTCATTCTCAAGTAAGTACCCTGAGCTTGAGCTAGCCTTGCAAAATATTAAATAAATCCTTTTTACAACCAATAGTAATAGGAGATCAAACTTTGTAGTGTGTCCCAAGCATACACAAGAACTTTAGACTAAACTCCACTTACCCTTGATTGACAAGCCCATGGAAATCTATTCAGCCACATAGTCTACTGAGCAAGAGTATTGGTAGACCCAGCCAAATTTGTGGTCATTGTGAATATGACACCACCTATGAGTGATAAACAATTGCGCTCCAAAATAGGACACACATGTTACTACTGTAGGTTCATTCGAAGATATGCCAACATTACTGCACCTATGGAAAACCTCCTCAAAAAGGTTGAAACGTTCCAATGGAACCCTAAATGTGATAAAAAATTTGAGACACTCAAGGATAAACTCATTACAACACCAATTCTGATATTTCCAAACTGGGAGAAGGAATTTCACGCCCATGTAGTTTCTTCCGAAATTTCCTTAGGAGCTATCTTAGCGCAATGTGGAGATGGAGCTATGGATCACCCTATCTATTTTGTGATTAGAAAGTTGTCGCAAGAAGAACACAACTAAACAACAACAGAAAGGGAAGGGTTAGCAATGATTTATGCTTTATAGAAATTTAGACATTATCTATTAGGACCTCACTTCAAATTCTTCACTGATCATTTCGCACTGAAATACCTAGTTAATAAACCTGTGTTGGAAGGGAGAATTTGTAGATGGTTGTTGTTATTTCAGGAATTTTCCTTTGAATTCATCATCAAGCCAGGACGATGCAACATCGAACCCGACCATATATCTAGGCTAGAGTCAGGAGAAAGTGGCGGAGCAGTGGTTGACCATCTCCCAGATGTAGACTTATTCAGGATTGAGGCCATACCAAAATTTCTGGAGAACATAGCAATCTTTCTCAGTACAGAGTCTTGTCCTGAAACATATTTTGCAACCCAAAAGCGCCATATGGTCGTTAGAGAAGCAGATTACCAGCTGATCTCCAGACAATTGTATAAACTAGGACTAGAGAACATTCTCAGATGATGCGTCCTAGATCATGAAAGGCAGGATATACTCTGGGAATTCCCTAGTGGAATCACAGGAGGCCACATAGGAGGAAAGGCCACGGCACAGAAAGTTCTACAGGAAGGACTTTGGTGGACCACACTCTTCAAGGACGCAAAAGTATATGCTAGATCATGTGATGTTTGTCAACGGCTGGGCAAGCCGTCATGACGAGATGAACTACCACTACAACCAGTTAGAGCTCTACAGGAATTTGAGAAATGGGCAGTTGACTTCATTGGACTAATCAACCCCACAGCCAAACATTCAAAGTCCAGGTACATCATTATCGTGATTGACTACCTTACCTATTGGGAAGAAGCAGCAATGGTACAGGATTGTTCAATAGACACTGCTGCCAGGTTCATTTTTGAGAACATCATTACCCGGTTCAGATGTCCCAGAAGCCTAACCAACGATCAGGGAGCTCATTTCATTAGAAGAACTATAGAAACACTTACAACAGAATTTATGATCCAGCATCACAAAAGAATTCCATACCACCCACAAGCCAACAGAACAGTTGAAGACTTCAACAAGATTCTAGAAAAGGGAGTAACAAAGGTTTGTTTCACAAGACGGGAGGATTGTGATGATAGAGTTCTATTTGTCCTATGGGCCTACAGGACAACCACAAAGAAACTCCATAGATACACATCATTCCAATTAGTCTATGGGAGAGAGGCAGTCATACCTGCAGAGTTCATCACTCCAAGCCTATATATTGCAAAAGTCACCCACATGACAGAAGAGGAATCAGTGGCGCAGAGACTTTCGGAGCTCCAACAACTCGAGGAAACCATATTTCTAGAAGACTTCCATCAGTCGGTTGAAAAGGAAAGAAACAAATATTGGCATGACTGACACCTTAAGACCAAGGTATTCACACAAGGGGACAAGGTGTTACTCTATGACAACCGATACCAAAAGCATCCTGGCAAGTTGCATATGCATTGGTTGGGACAATTCATACATGCGGAGATCTGACCCTCGGGAGTAGTAAGACGTGCGCAACTGGATGGTGTGATATGATCAGGATGGGTGAATGGTGCTCGCATGAAGCCCTACCTGTCTTAAACCTGAGAGATAAAAATAGTCAGTCCAATGAGAAGGAGCTTTTTCAATAGATAGATATGAGTTTTGTTTTCTTTATGAAATTTTGTAAATACAATTAATAAAGTCCATATACGCAGTATTGTGCCATAACACATAGTTCATTTGTTTTTTCTAAGTGTTGGTTGATACATAACTGATGACCTAGTAGTACAGGACCTTAAGTATAAGAGATTGTTGATTAAGGTTGGTTGTTATTGATGTCAACCATTGAAGAAAGCCCCGTAGCACAAAGGTTGGGTAACATACCCAAGATTGTTTGATGTAAATATGAATCATTATTGTCTTGTCATGGTTGATAATAAGTAGAAACTGATGAACTCCAAAGTGGTCCCCTTATGGTGAAATCCCTCATGGGAAGATGCTTTGTGGATTGAGTTATCCTAGAAGTATGGTTAGAGAACCCATTCTTTGTGGAATAATGAGATGAACGCTAGTGAATTTGTGAGTGAAACTATCCTAGATGGATAGTGCTTGTCATGCCATTTTCAGTGGTATGTGGAACGTCACATAACTCCTGACGGTTAGAGAGTTATGGCCATGAGAAGTTGGAGAACCCAGGTTTGGGTAATGGACCCAATTTTGTTTGATGGATAATGGTATTGTTAGAATATAGAAGATTGTGCTCATTTTACCATTGACGATACCCTTGTCACCCAACCACTGGCCAAAGCCACCCTCTGAGCACCTTGACCTTGACTGAGAGAGAATCCTGGTAGCAATCAATAGCCAAGAGAGGCTAATGCACCAAGCAAGAAAATAGAAACTAAGCTGAACAAATGATCCCACCCAGAAGCTAGCGCACCACTTTCCCTAGAGACCTGCACACAAAACTGCCAACTGCAGTGCGCACAACTAGATCTGCAATTCTGAGAGTGTTGTTATCGGACTAATCGGTAGGTGCAGACACTAACAGATCTCCTTGGATCCACCTAGATCTAGAACAAAACAGAATAGGACATGACTCTTTCCCTAAGTTATGACCATTGAATTAGCTAGTAAGGAGGAACAAGTAACATACCTTTGTAGCGCTTACTTGGGTCTATGTTGCTCCTGCTTTGCTCCGGTGCTCTCGTGAGGTCAAGATCAAGACAACACAAACCAACCAAAGTGAAGATAGAAAAATGTATTCAATCGTCAACTTATGCATATGATCAAGGAATTACACAATAAAGTAAGAATGACTTTATGGGAAAGGGACATATTGTTGTATCATATTAATCGAAAGTAGAAGATACAACCTGATCGCCTTGATGTCGCAAGCTTCCTTTCGGTGACTCTTGGTTCCAACACACACACTTGCTCTATCCTTGCATGAAGAAGATCCAATTCCTCTTGATAGACCTACTAGAGTCTCCAAGATTTTGTTCAAGCTGGGTTCTTCACACAATTCCTTCACCAATTCTTCAATTAATATTGCTTAACCTTTTCCATGAGAATCCTATCAATATATAGGAGAGGATGAGATGGTTACATGGATGAGAATGATCCCACCAAATCAAGGAAACCAGTAAAATGATAACCATTCGAATGCCAACCCATTCTCTAGAAGATTCCCTTCTAGAACCCTCGAGACTTCTTCCCTTTTCCAATCTTGAAAACAAGTTCGCACCCTAAGTATAGAGCACAGTGCAAGAAGTTCACATCCTAGATGAAGGTGGCCTGTGAGAATGGGTCATTCTCGCACCCTAGGCTATAGACAGCCTCCGAACTCACTTTGAAAATATGTTTTATGGAAGGAGACAAATGCCACTTTTCTCAGGAGAAAGTTCTAGTTGGGAGCCTGAGTACACCATTTGTTAATACATCACCGAGATGACCAAAATCATGTGTAACAAGTGTGTAATAATGAAACTGGCACCCTGTATTTATAGTGGACTGGCCAGGTTAACTAGGGCCGACTTCTCCTTCTAGGCATCAATAAATTCAATTTAAATGTATTTGTTCAGCTGACAACTTGTCTAGGGTTTCCTTCAATTCTTTGCTTCCTTCCGGAGGATTCTAGTCTCGTCATAGGTCACAATAGAGGTTTATACCTCCCGAAGCTACCATAATATTAACACTCCCTCCTAACTAGGGAGGTATGGTCTTGAGCACAACAAACCATTCAACTGGTAGCACTGTGAGCACCTGTCATTATTATCCGACTAGATAATCTCCTATGACAATTGGTACAATATCAATTAATAGAACACACCTATGTCTATTCCGGTAGTACACAACTACTCAAACTTGTGAAACACAATCACAAACAGTAGCATATCTACTTTCATTCATTCTTCATAACAAATATCTGATAGAAACCTGCCTGGAAACAATGTTATGACAAAAACTGAATCATCTGGGCCAATCTTTCACTCACATTTGTGAGATATGAAAGAGTGTCTGCCCTCAATATAGAATATCAACAATAATCATCTAGGCCAATATTTCACTCACATATGTGAGATATGAAAGAATGTTTGCCCTCAATATAGAATATCAACAATGGGCTATCTGCCCCATTCTCCTCAACCAAGGAAGAAGGATTATTTCTGATTTCTGAGCCTGGACCATTTGTCACCCTGGGTCATTCCTCCGACACTAAACAAAGTGTAACCTGGAGAGAATGAGTCTTCCCTCGAGAAATTTTTGGACCATTCCTTACCCTAGGCCATTCCTCCAACACTAAACAAAGCATAACTTGGAGGGAATGAGTCTGCCCTAAGGAATGACTATCCTTGATTGTTGAGCCTGAAATATTCCCCACCCTGGGCCATTCCTCCGACACTAAACAAAGTGTAACCTAGAGAGAATGAGTCTTCCCTCGAGGAATAAATGTTTGGGCCATTCCCCACCCTAGGCCATTCCTCCGACACTAAAAAAAGTGTAACCTGGAGAGAATGAGTCTGCCTTCGAGGAATGTCTATCCTGCATCAACCTCCAAAATGGACGATTCTTCGAAACTGCTCACAACTGTGAACTTCGAAAG
>SNQJ01S0023988.1:36777-56791 GCA_010110895.2 Picea sitchensis
GTCTCGAAACAATATCCCACACATCATTCTTCAAGATGGACCGATACTCTTCGGTCATGGCATCTTGCCAAAACTGCTATCATGTTGCTTCTCCATGACAAGAAGGTTCAGTATCAATGATGTGGCTCATAGCTGGAACATAGCTTGAAAATCTTTGTGGTCTCTTGCTCTTTCGGAATGTATCACGAGGAGTTGCATGTCCCTCTGCCTCTAGTAGAGTCTGTCGAGCCCATGTAGGCCTCTCCCGGCCTACTGCCATGTCTCTGGGAATCCTCAGTTGGAGCTATAGGATCAACTGGATCAATAACTTTCTCCCTCTGAACTACTGAAGGGGGAGAAGGTACTGTTTCTTCCTTCTTCTCAAATAGTTTGACTCCCTCTGAAGTCTGAAGGATAGACATCTTCCTTTTCCGATGTTGCTAACCTGGAGACATCCCATGTCTTCTCAGGTCCTCTAGTGCCTCTACAGTACTTTGTTGGCCTCCCGTACTAAGATAATAACCAAGATGACCTCCCGTAGGGATAACAATCAAAATGGCCTCATGTACTAGGATAATAACCAACCAAGAATAAATGGACTCTTGTACCAGGGATCATGGCTCTTCAGTAATGAAATAAGAAATCTGGCCTCCTGTACTAGGATAACAACCAAGATGGCCTCCCGTAGGGATAACAACCAAGATGGCCTCATGTACTAAGATAACAACCAACCAAGAAAATTTGGACTCCCGCACCAGGGATAATACCCTTCATTATCAAAATGCAAGCTACTACAGAGTGATGATCAAATAAGGAAAGTAGCACAAACTTACCTTAGTCTACAATCATGCTCAATCTTGCTTTAGATCCTCCTGAGAAAGCTGAGATAGAGAAGAACTCTTCATCGTTCTTGCTTTCATTCCTTGACTTCTTTTGAGGTGGCTAATGTTGCTTTCCTTGCACATCACTAGCTGCAAGTCTAGTCTCAAAGTGACAAGGGCTGCAAGTCTAGTCTTCTCGATGTCCACTAGAGCTTAAATAAGGTGAACTTATAGCACACACTCAAAAGTCACGCCAAGGATCAATTTTGAAACAAGTTTTCAGAAAATTTTACTCAAGACTTCTTCAAACTCAGATTTAGAAATTTGCTAGTATACTTCCTGTAGCAAACCTGAAATTTGTACCCAAGGTAAATCTCAAGCTCGATCCTTAATTCTTCACTTGAAATATCCCTGAAATTTGCTTCAAAAGAAGGACCTCAACCCTGGTCTGGAACTTGCCAAGGTTACTCCTAGAAATCTGCCTTATCACTCTTTCAAAAACAGCCATAGAACAGGCCCAAACTTTGTCACAAAACTGTTATTGGATTTGCTTCAAAAATTGTCACAAAACTATTCCAGAACAGCCACCTTGAGTTCACTTCAGGATTGGCCTAAAGTGCTTCAATATATTCCACAAAACTCTTCCTGGAACAGACTTATAAATCGGCCTTTATACCTCAGAATACTTGCTCCAGAATTCGCTTTAAGACTGCTCCAAAACTCGCCATAGGACTGTTCCAAAACAGATCTGAATTCACACCAAGATACCACTGAAAATTCTCGCTGAGAAAAGACTTGATACTGCCTGAGATTTTCGCTGAGATTGCCCGTGAATTAACACACAAACAGACTTTGAGACATACCCCGAAACAGTCCCAAACCAGCACTTAGATACTCCCAGATCTGAGTCAAAATACTCCTTAGATATGCGCCTAAGTAGACCTCAGACTTTGCTTAAGTATTCCTGCGATTTTAGGTCTGAGTTTAAGTCCTCACTTAGGAGTTCTTCTGGCTACGGCAGCCCTGGAGGAGCCTCTCCATACCGTGGTCTCCCTTAACCACTTTAAACAATGCTCGGCCAGCTTTTAAGCCCTTAATCAAGGCTCAGCCCAGGCTAATAGACCTGCGGCCAGCTTTTAAGCCCTTAATCAAGGCTCGGCCCAGGCTAATAGACCTGCGGCCAGCTTCAAACTTCACCACAGAATTTAAGTGAGGGTTCGGCCCTCTCCTTACACCAACAGCAGGGGTATGACAGCTTTTAGATGTCCACGGCCTGCACATGATCATCTTCAGGAACTGCTATGATACCATGTTGATTTTTAATGGTTAGCTCATGCAGATGTAGTTTATTTCAATTTAGCATTTAACTGAACCATAACCACTGCAGCAACAATACACAAGCTGCAGTAAACCAAGATCACAAGAAGTATCCTGGGAAAACCCTTCTCAACCAAGGGAAAAACCCAACAATCCTTTGCTTATATTGTCAAGAGAAGATCCACCATCCACCACCAAACCCTAGCACACAAGAGGGTGTTGATATGACTGAGAAGGTTGGCGCCTAGAAAGTGCGCCCTAATTTCAGACCTCAACTCATGTGTTGAGTGAATGACACAATGAATAATGAGTAATCCATAATGGAGATCTACTCTTATAAATACAAGACCTAGCCACATCAAATGGATGTGTCTATTGGCACAATAGGGCCGACCTGTACAACTTAATAATATAATTAATAATTACACAATATTAATTATCTTTGCTTGGTGGGGCCGATTTGTACCCTTCACAACACAAATTAGGGTTTTACCAAAGTCTCACTCTCTAACAATATAGCAAGGGATCTCACACATCCTCTAGTGCTCAGCCACAAGGGACACGTCCACCTGTGCTCACCCACAGGGACACATCCACCTGTGCTCACCCACAGGGACGTCACTCTCAACAGATTAACTCAACTAAGTCCACAGGAGTACCATCTCGAGCCGACTCAATTAAGTCCATAGGAGTACAAGGCAGGAGACCATCTCAAGCCGACTCAACTCAGTACAGAGGAGTACAAGGCAGGAGACCATCTCAAGTCATCTCAACTCAGTGCAAAGGAGTAGACAAGAGACCACATGTCATCACAACTCAGTCCAGAGTCTGACGCACACCCATCACATGACCACACCCAACACATGGGCTCTCTCACAGATCGTCTCAAAGCAATCCAGAGGAGAACGACCTGGAGAATGTCACAAGACGTTGCAATCATCAACACTCTACAGGATACCAGAGGTAGTTCCGACTATTGTTCCACCAAAACAGTGCCGCAAGGTAATCTCTCATACTGCAAAATTCATCCTCTTCACAATTTGTTCAAAGGATGCACATAAGGCCACTACAACCACTGCAGCCTCAACACCTTCTATCCAGCAGAAGCAGATTGCAGAAGAGAAAGCAGATATTGTTTCTTCACCTACAATGGTGCCTACACAATGCCCCGTCAAGCCCAGAGACAACAGGTCGGTGGAACAGATTCAACCCCACCAGCAACAGGTTCATCAAAGCCTTCCACAAACCAAGCACAACTTCTCCAACAAGGCACGCAGCTCACCAAGATTCAGATTGAGAAAACGCTTTCCCCTCTTCCCCGGGCACTCCACGCAATGGAGACCATTGCTTCCTAAGGGGGGAGGATTGACCCAGGTGGATATTGGTGGCCACCCACCTGTTCCAAATTCCAACTGGCTCATCTTGACAATTTTCAGTTCAGCACGTTTCTCTGTAATGAGGACATTTCTTTGTAATTGTGGGTTATGCACTTACGGGGTTGTCCTGAAGCCCTACACAACATCCAGGTGGATATTGGTGGTCGCCCACCTATTCCAACTGGCTTATTTTGGAAATTTTCATGTCAGTACATCTTTTTGTACTTCCAGGGCCGTTTTGGGGCTCTAAACAATGTTTTCTTGGCTTGCCACAGTCAAATTGTAGATGAAGTCAAAGTTTGACGACATAATTCGTAGTTCTCGAAAAGACCTTTCCAACGGCCTATCACGAGCCTAAAATGGAGATCGTATGCAAAAGTTACGATCCCGAGAAGTTAATGTACTAACTTACCCCAACGGGGCCCACATGACTTTTGGCATTTCATCTCCTAGGGTTAGGTTTTAGGATGTCTAGGGTTTTGGCATTCATGTTTATCATAAAAAGGCCTTCAGAGCCTCATAGTAATCATCTTCTTGCGAATGAGCGTAGCCGTCACATCTCTTCTCGGAGATAAAGCTGCTACCATTCTAGAGAGTCTTGTACTCTATATTTTTATAGTTTCTGTACATTTCTTTCATTAATAGAAATCATGTATTGTTGTATTTCTCTGTTTCTGGCAATGTTTATGTGTATTTCATTGTAATATCTTTGCTTTCATTTCGTTCCGAAAATAATCCGGATCAGGGATTTTGCTATGGAGAACATCTTTTATGTACATGGTACAACACTTTATTAGAGTGCACCCTTCATTGGCACACATGTTCATGGTGATTTAATCAGTTGGTGACTATTTGGAGGGGAACTATTGTTTTATTTCAGCGTTAACCTTTGTGCACACATGTTGAGGTTGATTTAACTATTCAATGGTTAAATTAATCTAATTTATCCATATTAAGGTTAATAGCTTGGGCACCCTACTTCATTAGCTTCCTTTTCACGCTTGGAGTGGTTAACTAGAGTTGGTTGAGTTGGGCACAGTTTTCAAGGCATGTATATTTTATTTTTTTTGGAGAGGTTGGCACACTTCTCTAGGGAGCACTCCCTTGGGTTTGGTTGGTTGTGGTGTAATATTTTATTATTGAGGTCTAACCACCCTTGGCACATTCTCCTAGGGAGCACTTCATTGAAGAGTATTTTATTATTTGTGGGTGGTTGAGGTAGTTGTTACACCCCAGATTCTCTTAAGTGTACCCTATATTTTTCCACGAGATGTGACCACTCCAATGTGCCCAAGGTGTGATGATTTCTTTGTATGTAGCCATGATGGGATGATTTTGATGTACAAGTGTTGGTTAGAGGTTACCCAGATCCCCTCAGGTGGACGATTGTGGCATGTCCTCTTAGTCCCCATTCTCAGGGTGCTTGGTTTTATTGCTCCGACCGACTACCCCTTCGGAGTTGGTAACTCTCCTCTGATGTTGGGCATTTATGTCCTGGGTAGGTATGCGGGCATTTTGAGATGGATCTACCAAGATACATGATTTATGGGGCCTCTAGCTATTCACTTATTATTATTTGCTTTGTAAAAGTTGATTGTGCTTTGTAAGGTTTGTTATAACTTATACCTGTTACCCCCCATGCCTAGGGGTAACTAGAGGAGATTGTGTCCCGAGGCCCGCAATGGAGAACATGATCTACACCATGATGATGATGATCAACATGTCCACAGATAGCACCCCAGCAGTCCCCTCATTTTCCTCCCAACACAGATCAACCAAGGCTCATCACATTTAAGCAACCCAGAGTATGGGAGATGGTAAGCTATTGTCACCGTGAGGTATGTTAGTCCTTTCATGCAAAGTGTTGTACTTAATTTGTCAAGCATGTGGATGAGGATCTTTGGTTGAAGTTGGATAATGGATCACTGGTTTGGGAAATTGTGTCAGTTTCCTTGTTTCACCTTGGTGGTCAGCTTTTGTGCCCTAGTCCCGTGTTGTCACCGCCCAGGGAAAAGGGGTAATATTGGGGGCCCCTCCCAATGGTAACGTTTCGCTCCCGACCATACTTAACACTTTCCATCATGGATCCTCTCATATTATACTAAACTTCGACTATGGTCCATTCTCTCATGAGAAGAGGGGTGGAAGGCCCAAAGGTTGTTTCGCAGCTACTATAAAAGAATAAGAAAATGATGCTAGAAAAGAAAGTGAACATAGCAAAGCAGGACCACCAAAAGTCGGTCTAACTTGAGCTCTACCCATTTAATGCTCGCCCCAGTCCCAAAAAAGTAATGCTAAAGCTTGAAACCCTATAAAAGGGGACCTACAAATTTGCAAATATAAATGAAAACATGGACTAGAAAAAGGAAAAAAGGGGTTTGGAAAAAGGTGGCACACAAATATTGGGCAACTCAAGAGCAAGCGCACCCTCCACAGGCGCTCATAGAGATGGACTAACACCATAAGCCATGAAGTAAGCCCTAAACCATATCACTTTCACACTTACTCTTGGTGGGTTTTTACTTTCCTTTGTCACTCTCGGGACCTATCCCTCTACCTGGGTTATTTTATTTCCTGTCTAGGTGGCACACCTAATAGGGTTGGATGAAGACCCTCCCATACTTAAACTTGGTAACTCACATGGGGTCCTGGGCTGGTGTGATGCTTGAAGGGGATACTAAGGTGAATTATTTTACATGGCTTATATCTTAAGTTGCAACTTACTTTGTGTGTTTTAAGGACTAATGTTTCTTATGAACTTTGACTAACCATGTTTTGTACTTTGGCTTGTTTTGAATGCCCCTAACATGGTACTTGAGGGGCATCCTGAGCTTGTACCCGGGACATTGTGCCTTATTGCAAGACTTTGGCATGTGTGATGGAGAGTACTGGGTCATCCAGTGACTCACCACCCTCAAATACTGGCTCTCACATTCTCAGAACCTTGGACGATGGACAGATGGGCTTGGTTTGAGCAGTTCTGGTTATTATGCCACACATATGGGCTAGAAGCCCCACAGGCTGGGTAGAGTACCCCAGGGCTTTTGTGCACAGAGGATGGAGGACGTTCCAATAGCAGATGTTTTGACATCACTTGGAGACGTGATTGTAGCCCTCTCACCCTTGGACGTGGCCTTTGGAGGCCCTTGACGTCACCTTCTAGCCCTTGACATCATCTTCTTGGCTAGGGTTTTGATGGATGGATGGGTATCGAAGATGATTGGAATGGCTTTGAGTGAGGAGACACCTCACTTCACACTCTTTCAACCTCAGAGATGCCACTTGGCCTTTGGAGGCATGACGTCACCCTCTCCTAGCTTGACATCACCCTTCTAGAGCATGACGTCACCCTTTTTAGGGTTTTATGATGTATTTTTATATTTTGGCATTATGTTAGAGGCAAATTAAGGGGTCAGCCCCATTTCTATTTTGCAGTTGACAAATTATGTGGACAAATTGTATTACGGTAGCCTCATATAAAAGGCTACTCTCCCATTTCATGTTATCATCATAACTTCTCACCATTCGTGAGAACACTTCTGAAATTTTCACCCTCTAAGGGTTACTATCTCTTCTTCTCTTATGCGCTATACTTGGAAGGTCACTTGTGGATGGTTTTGTTGATTTTGGATGGGAATTTCTGCAATTAGGGTTTTATCTCTTGGTTTCTTGGATGAAGTAAGTGAACTTTCTGCAATTTATTATTATGTTATTAATGTTTCATGGTAAATTTGTTATTTTATGCTAGACGTTTTGCTTGGAGAAATCCTAAGAGAGGAACATAAGTGTTTCTTCCTCTCACAATGTGATTTTTGTCCAAAATTTGTGAATCAGTCCTTGTTAGGGTTAGAACCCTAAAGCCCTAAAGCGCTAGCACTTTAGGATTTTATCCCTAGACTTTTGATTTTTGACCTAGTTGAAGCTACAAGAAGGGAGGAACGATTTCTAGGGCCCAAATCTGCTTGCACCATAGAAATCCTTCTCAAAATTCAAAGCCTAAGGCCCAAATGTGCTTGCACCTGAAGGTTTGAATCCTACCTCTTGGTTGCAACTCGATCAAGTTTCAAGCTTAGTTTCATTTGTTGTTATAAGACTCCATAACCCTTAAAAGGCACTGGTTTTAAAGCATTCTCGTGGTGAATTGTTTGACGAACGCATTCTCTCAACTCTGTTAAGCATTCTACTAACCTAACTAACATTAACATTGGCAAACTCATTGGATAATTTGTTGTTGTTATAAAATTTTGCTACAGCCATCTAAAATACTTTAATTTGCTGCATACACTCTTGTAAAGGTGGCCTAACTTATTCAGAAATTGCATTTGACAATTGGATAATGTTCTAGTGGATGTATGCTAAGTTTTTACATGGTCAATTGTTGCATTTCTGAGCACTAATTGTTCTTGCTGTTATAAATTACTTATTGTTGTCATATCATTGTTTACTGCTGCAAATTTATAACAGTCATTGCAACTTTTCTTGTCTAGTGTCTTAAAGAGGTACTAATTGCATGTTTGGACTTGGAAATAATCATATATATGTTGTAAAGTATTCTTGTCCTGGGCAGGTACTCAAACAACTTCATACCTCTTCTAATTCCTTGACCTAGACCAACCTTTCGGTGATCAAGAGAGGGGGGCGGTAGGCTTGGCTACTATACTTGCTACTTTGATCCCTTGAGGTCACCAAGGAAGCCTCCCTTGTGGTGGACCTCTTCCATCACTAAAAAAGGGAAGTTCTTACTAAGGTGATAGTGGTAGAATCTTCCATAGTTACGCAAGATTTGGGGATCTTGTGGTGGGGCTTTGCACAAGTACAAATCCTGCGATAACAATACCCACGGTTTAGCACACCTTACCAACATGGACCCTTTATTTTCTATGTATGTACCACACTTGGGCCTTCAGAGGCTATTCTACAAATGATTGTCCCATTGCACGTTTTTTGAGGCAATATTACATGCAAAGCATGGATTTTGAGGCATTGATCACCCTCTCTGAGGCAAGGACAGGCCATTTTCACCCACATGGACACCCTATGCACTTGCCATGTGTCAAAGGCTAGGATATCCCCTTCTTTTGGCATCTTTTGAAGCAAATCTCTCACTAAAGGAAGGTCGACTTTACATTGGGGCACTTCAAGAGAACGTTGGAGCTTACTTGGGGCTAAATTGATGATGTGGAGGTCTGTGATGTCTCGTTCCCAAGAGTAGGCCAGCAGGGAGTGACTTAGTAGTCTATTTGTTCCCGTAGACTATAGTCAAGCACAAACAGGGAACAAGAGGAGAAATAAGGGGTGAATTAGTGGCTAAACGATGAATTAAGCCAAAAAGCTTAGGAAAAGTCACTTAAGCTAAAGTCAACAGAGAAATAGAATGAAAAGGTGTTGAGGGGGAGACCTAATTAATTAATTACTCACCTTAGGAGGAAAAGCGACTAGCTTAAGTGATGTCAACGGATAATTAGATCGAGAAGAGTATAAAGGGAGGAATTTGACCCAATTCCTCATTATGTTATGATTTGATGTTGAGAGAGTTTCCAGAGGAGGAGGAGAATCGACCTTCTGTTGTTTTATGGATTTCTGGAGGAAACCACCACCATTGATCGGTTTCGGTGTTGAGAGACACACCCTAGCCTATCGGAGATACCATCCAGGTATTTCACCGTGCTATTCAGAAGTATCTAGTTTGTAGTGTTTGCGCATCTCAGCCAGTGAGGGCGCAAGGGTTAGAGAAGGTTTTGTGTAGCTGCACGAGGTCAGAGATTATCTTACGGATTCCTTCCGACCCAGTTGAGGACTAGGCAGGGCGCATCTTTTGAGCCACTGGTCATCAGATTCTGACAGTGGAATCTCTCAGGGCGCAGCAGACAGCCAGATAGTGCGCAGCTCTTGAGGAAGGGCATTTGGGGTTCCAGAGGGAGTTCCGGATCAGATCCGAGGAAACCCTCCCCACCCAATACAGCATTGGCCAGGGCACACATTTCGAGTTATATAGCAACAAATTCCATTGGAGGAATCATTAGGTTGCACTCATTGAACCCAGGAGGTGCGCAACCCCCCAAGGGATGACATCTAGAGCTTCCGAAGTCCGATCTTCAGTCCGTCAATTATTAGTACGAGGCCAAGGCGCTCAATTTGGGACAGTTTCCAGGTGATTCTGTCGAGTATAGACACCAGGGCGAGTTTTTCGAAGTTGCAGCAGTTGTCGTGAGTTTCCGAAACTGCATCTTTTTGTCAATCTATCTGTGCATGCGCAGATCTGCCTTCATCATCTGATCATGGGTATTTTATATTAGTTGTTTGTATTCCAATGACGATCCACGAGATCTAGCTGACGATTTCATCTGCTTCCAGCATATTATTGTATTTCCTGTTATTTTTCCCTCATAATACATATGAATGAGATGGTGATTGTTCCTTATTCTTTATGCATCATATATTCTGTCTAAACATTAATTGAATGAAAAACATATGCGAAAATCACCAAGCATGTTAAAACCTTAACTCAAACGCATCCAGAAACCCCCAGAGTATTAGATCAGAGAGTGGATTTGACAGTTTAACAGTATTTCCTAGACTAGCCAAGTTAGGAACATTACAAGGTCACTTAAGTGACTTGGCACTTGTTGGGGTTTACTTTAGCCCTTATCTATCATTGTGGATGCACGTTATGGCCATCATTCACTTATGCAGAGAATTGAAGAAATCATCCACTTTGGAGGAAATTTAGGGCTTGGGGTGAGGTCGTCCCCCTTTCTTAGGCTAGACGTTGCAACTTGAATGGCCAAGGATTATTTCTTGACATGTTTTGATCAATCCCAGGAGCCTCTTAAGGTGGAACGTTGTACCTAAAAGGGAAAATCCCGAGCCTCTTAAGGTGGAACGTTGTACCTAAAAGGGAAAATCGGCCCCTCTCTAAGCTTGGCGTCAACCTTCTATGAGGGTTTCTCTTCATTGTAAAAGCATTTTTTAATTGCACTTTGACTTAGTCTCTGGTTTCTGTGAATGACAAGTCAAGATTATTTTATTCCTTACGCTAATTTTAGGGAATAAAGAGTGGAGAGAAGGTGAGAGCCTCATGTATAAATAAAGGTACTCCTCTCACTCATTTTGTTGTCAATTGTTGGAAATTATTTTGGAGCCATTTAATAGAAGATCTTTACTTGGTGCATTCTTGGTGTCAATTCTTGGAGCTCTATCTTTCTTGGTTATTCTTCAAAGATTATTTTGATTATTCAAGTTCTACATAAACTAGAAAGATCGATCCACTGAGGAGTTATCAACTACTTGGAGGGAGGACGTCTAGGGTTTGTATCTCTTCCTTCTTCCCTAAAACGATTTGGTAAGGGTTCATCTCTTGTCTCGATTAGTTCTATGCTCCTTGGCAAGGGTTTCAAGCATTCTTTCTAAGTCTTTTGTTGATCTTGTTGGTGAACGCTATTCCGTTGGGGAAACCCTTCCTGTGGGGCATTGGTTACATGGTTTGTCTTGATTAGCAAGCTACTAGCCTTATGGCTCTAGTCTCTAGTTTTAATCCATAAACGGGGATAACCGATCTTTAGAGGGGCATACTTCTTGACCCCATAAGCCCTAGGTGGAGATAAGGCAATGCCCTAACTCCCAACATTGACCAACCAAAAACCCTAAAATTCTCGTCTTTTATTTTCCACAAAATACAAAAATACAAAAAAATACAAAAGATATAAACGATCAAAAATATTTATTTTGTTGTCTATATTGAAGCTAACGGTTTATCTTTGTTTTCTAGACATTTTCCTCCACGGGATTGTGCCAAATCATTGATTTTTATCCCTAGAAGGGAAATCGACCCTCTTGGATTGCTCTTTATTGTCTTATCTAACATTCTTGTGACTGATTTAAGGTTTTATTCAATTCTGGAAATTAATTACAGCAATAAAAATCAGAATTGTTGAAACCCTAGAGCTAGGGTTTAACTCTAAAAGGTGAAATCTAGCCCTACCCTTGCTCTTATTTCACTTTGGAATTGTTTATCAAGTTTATCTAACACATTCTAATGATGAAATTCATCTCCTTAAAAGCCATTGCTGTTATATTTCATTTTGGAGAATTTTTTATGAAATCCTAGGGGGCTTTGCAACATTTTTGCAAGTTTGAAGTAATTGCTTGGATAATATTCAATTGTACTTGCTTTTTATCATTGATGGGCTGTTTTTATACTAATATATCATTGTCCCAGCAAGAAGTGCCCAAGGATTTTCATCCCAAATGATTCTAAGCACTCTTGGGTCACTTTTCATGGTCCAAATGTGCAATTTTCAACATTTTCTGTCATAAATCAGATTCTGGAAATTGAGGACAGCAGCAAGCTAGTCCAATATACAGCAAACAATCAAGGTATACCTCTGGTATATCAATCACCCTTGATTTGTGCAACAAGATCTCACTCTTGTGCAATAAAAGGTACATATTTTGTCATTTAAAGAGTGATTTGATAGTGTTGGTTTGTATTTCTGCTGTAATTATTCATTTCAAATCTCCGCACTTGTCAAATTAGCTCTTAACCCTCTCTACATTGTGGTAATCTTTGCCCTAGCTCTTGGTTGCATATTTCCTAAGGCATTTGGCTACTAAGGCACTGGTCTATCTAATATGTATTGAGGTGTGTAGTTAGAAGGATTGGGCCACCCCCCTTGGTCTTTTGAAGCTGGCCTAAAGTGAAGGGGAGATCATACTAAGGTGATAGTGGCGCATTCCCCATATTGTGCCTATCCCCATAGCATCCCCCCAAGGCTAAGTTGCAGGAAACATTCAGCTGGGTGGCGTCTCGATCCTGAAAACGGCCCGAAATGCCGAAACCGATACGGTCGTCCGCGTTTCGGCCTGTATGAACGGCATTTCGACGCCCCTCTTGAGTTTTGTGGGCCCAGACCCCATATGAACAGCCAAGAGGGCCACGGGTCCCTCAAAATGGCATAATTTTTCATTTTTTACCTTTTCAAAAATTCAAAACCTATCCTATATGTTTTTTATTGTTTTTATTTTTTAATTTGATTTGGGATTTTTATAAAGGTTGATTTTGGATGTATAGCCTCATCTATAGAGGCTAATTTTGAATTTTGTTGCTTGCATCATGTAATCAATGATATTTATCATCTATGGGAGTTAATATAGACATAGTTTTCCTTCTAAAATGTCATTTATGTGTGTCATTTATGTGTGTCATTATGTTTTTTGCAAGGTAATGTGCTTTTTTTTTAAATATCTATCTATATACGGCGTTTCCGTTTTTGGAGAGTCGTGTTTCATACCGTCCCCGTTTCGGAAACTTCCAGACATTTCCCTGTTTCGTGCAACTTAGCCCCAGGGGCTGCTGATTTGGGTGGTAACAGTAGTTACATGGCACACTCTTCTAGGGTGCACCTCAACTAAGTGCTCTCTCATCTTTATTACATGGATACTTCAGCTGCATTTGTCATCATTTGACCTTCATTAGAGAGCGCCCTCACGTTTTTTACTTAACATATATATTATTTTATTTGAGGTGGTTATAGAGGACATTTATTGGGAGGCATGTGGCATTCTTGGACAGCTACACGTGTGGTTTTTGCATGCATACTACTTGGTCTTCTTTCTATTCTTGGAGGGCGCATATGTTGAAGGTTTCTTCCTTTCTATTTTTGGAGATTGTCTTGGAGGGTGCACTTGAGGAGACTTCTACTATCTATTTTGGGGTTTGGCCACATCCTTTCTTGTGGAGTGCTCCATCTAGTTGGCACTTTGCACATTCATTCATGGACTTGTTGCACACTTAGTGAGCTCTTCTAGGTGGACCTTGAAGCACATCCTCCTATGTTGAGGTTATTTTATTATATCTTGCATGCATGCTTCTTGGAGAGCACATTCCATATGGACACCTAGCATTGTGACTTGGTATTATACCTATTTTTAGTGGTGAGCTCCCTTCATGAGCATTATTTAGTGCATGCTACTTACTATTTTTAGATGGGACAACCTCTCTTGGAGAGGCTAGTGTCCACATGCCTTGATATTGTCAACCATGGATCTAACTATTCCAATATTTTACAATTTGTTGACTTGTCATGGAGTTAGTTAGAAAGATAGTATATTTTATTGTATGGGAGACTTAACTCACTCTATATATAGAGGAGTTTCTCTCCATTTCAAAAAAATGTTGGCAATTGGAGAATTTGGTGTTCAAGAAATAAGTTCTTTCATCCAAAAGGATAAATGTGGTAAACTAACTTTTTCAACCATATAGCCTACTAGTTGATTGTAACACACTAGTTCTTTCATTCAATCAATGTTTCATGACTCCATTAGCCCTTAGATTGATAGGCACTAGTCTTACATCATCCCATTTCCCTAATTCCCTCGTTTCTCTTTCATTTCCTTTCCATGCCCCCTTTTCCATTTCCACTACCACATACCATTACTACAACCACTTTGTTTTATTAAGGCTTACTCTTCGTTTTTCACCTTGAGCACCCACTCCTTAGCCTTAATAATCCTATGATTCCTATCCTTAGGGAAGCCCCCTTGAGTTGGAGAAGAGCCAACCAAAAGAGAGAGGAAGAGCTACTAAGGTGACAATGGGTAGCCTTCCTGAGTTCCACAAAACTAACACCTTGGTGATTGGGACTTTACTCTTTTGTGGGTGCTAGATTTTGTTGTAACACACCTCACATGTGTTAAGGATAGGTGGTTACATGACAAGTCATGGCAAGCACACTTCTCCAAGTAACTAACTCTAGTAGCACACCCCACGTGTGCCAAGATAGGTACATCCCCACATGTGCCAAGCACCCACTCCACATAATTTTATGCAACAACACCAACAACTTAAGTGGTGCACTCCCCTAGTCCAAGTAACTCCAAGTGTCAAAAAATAGATGAAAAGGGTTGTGAGACAATTCATCCTCATGAGACTCTCTCCTACTAATGCATCCCTCTCAAAGCAAGAGCCAAACACTCATTGAACAATAGGTAAACTAACAATAATATGACATAACAACAAATAACACGAATGTAGAAGACATAAAGAAAAAATTTGTTGATACCAGAGAGAGAAATGTGCTAGTTCTTTATTAATCGAGAAGATGGATTCTGGAACATTCATTGAGTACAGCAATGTAAATCCAACAAATGAAGCACACATCACAAGAGAGGGACCATAACTCGTATACGAACATAATGCAGGTCTTCAAAGCACTTTATTAATTAGAGTGGTGCAACCAAAATTCTAATTACAAAATTCTCCATGAAAACATTGCAAAGATTCTCAATAGGACTTTATTACAAAGTGGAATAATCCACAATTCTGATTATAAAGGCCTGGAAAATTTTGACAGTGCAACATTACATCTCCAACCACAAAATTGACTCATGAGGAGTGATATCAAACTTTGATCCAAAATCTACAAGACGCTGGGAAGAAAATGGCAGAAGAGAGGATGCAAGAACACGGGAAGAATAAACACACTATGAGATAAAGCAAATTCAATGGTCAGATGCACCAGTGTTAAAATAGCTCGAATTAGACTTGATTAGATGCCCTTCTATTCGATGGGTTCATCCTTTCCAACCTACCAAGAGTAACAAATGCCTCTCCACACCTTTATTTTTCCGATGACAATGAGGAAACCACCAGGCCATTTGGGGTTGGGACTAAATCTTTTCCAACCTACCCAGACTAACAAAGTAGCAAGCTCGCTACCCAGGCCATACCATACCATTCTACCCAGACTAAGAAAGTAGCAAAGCTCACTACCCAGGCCATAACATACCATTCATCAAGACCAAGAAACCTCCATACTGTTGGGCATTTAAATCCAGCTCGACACGCCTTGGACTTGAACTCATGACCGCCCAGGGACTCAAAGGTTCGGATGAGGGTGGGCGAACCATCTCACTTATAGCTTAAGCCCAAGCTAAAAGGAAAACGAGGGGGGTGTTGTTTTTGTGACAACAAGTTTCGGAAGCGTGGTTCTAGAGCGGAGGCGTTCTCGTGGGAGTTTCGTCTTTTAGTTGAAACAGGTACTTTTCCGTTGGAGGCGACAACGATAATCAAATTAATAAGCTATTTAAAAAAGGTGAAAAACATGGATAACCAACGCTGGCCCAAATTAGCTATGGAGGAGGAGTAAGAACATAGGAAGAAAACTTGGATGAAGCAAAATAAAAAGTGGTTGAGTAAGTGGAATACCAAGCTGCATGAATGTCCTAACACCAAAGGAAGAAATAAAAAAGTTCGTGAATGAAAAATTTAGGACTGCCATGTGGACCAATCACAGTGAGCGTAAAAAAACATACTACATCAAGGAGTTTAACCCAAATTGTGATCGTAGCGAGAAAACACATTTAGGGGCAGCTATTAAAGGAAAAGCAAGGTTGTTAGTCGCACAGCTGAAGAAGGGTTCACATCACCTTAGATGTGAGACCGGTAGGTGGAGAGTACCCAAGGAAGTTTGAGAGGAGAGAACTTGCATATTCTGCAATAAGGATGTGGTGGAGACAGAGTGGCACTTTGTCACAGAATGTGCAGCCTACGAGGGTATCCACGATCAGTATGAAAACAGCTTAAAGGTCGACAACATGCACCAACCATTTGACGAGGATAAGATCAACCAGATTGTTAGTCTTCTAATCAAGATTCACAGCAGAAGATCCGACATTGAAAAGACTGTGAAGATGAGTAAGGGTTGTTATTCTCTTGGTCCCTTAGGCTGTTCAGCATAGTGGACGTCATTAAAATCAATCATTGTTAAAAGCCATCTTCTTTTGCGTTTCTGTTCAAACGTCAGACATGGATATAGAAAAGAAAACAATTATATAAAGAATTATAATTGTTTATCCCCTCCCTATGCGTGCTTAAGAACAATGTGAAGTAAACGATTTAGTAAGATAATGCAATCCTCGCAATCTATGAAACAGAGTTAGTAACAGTTCAACATCTATATTTCCTTTCTGTAAGACAAATACAAGTATGGAGATGGAGATGGAAATTGCATTCGCAATGAAGAGTTTGTGACAATTCAATATCTATATTTACTTACATGGACAACGAACGAGATCGAGATAGAAATGGCAATCGAAGTAGCAGTTGACAATTGGGTGAATGCCGCTGCAAACGTAAATGAAATTGGGAAGATATGGAAGAACACCCTGCTGCTGCCGCCAGTTCCAGTCCCAATCCCATAAGCTTCCTTCGAATATCCCACCAAAGAAACCCTATTGCCCTTTTAAAATTCGAAATTTGTCATTGTCAAATGCAACACTCTTTATGTTCAATCATAATAAATTATTCCCTGCTTTATCTTCAATCAACGAAGAGAAAATGTGATCCGGATTCCTTTCAAGGTGAASWATCTTCTTCCTAGAGTTTCATTAAAAAGGTTGTTTTGTGAGTTTCGTAAAATATCGTTCTATTACCTACTTGATGCAATTATTGTTATTTCTAAAACATGGAGCGGGCTAAGTTCATTTGCTTTAATATTTTATTTATTAAAAATGACTTTCAAATAGTTTATGATTAAGTGGATTGGTTATTTATATTAATTATATTACAATTTTTTAGATTTTTTTCATTCTTTATTGTTATTGCATTAAAGAGTTATACATTTTCATTAATATTTAAAGTATAGAATAATRAGGATGAKTGTTAACATCATTCAAGAGAACACATAAGATCCATATATACAAAATGAGAACTATTGTTAGTCTTTCTATCAACTTCGTCACCTTATCCACAAACATTATAACTAGGTTATTAGGGAATGTACACAAAACACACATCACGGGCTAGGACAAAATAGAGCAATTGACTTCTTTTTTTCACAGAAACTGGAGAAATTTTATTCATAAAAGAGGGAGCGGAGGAAACCGCTTAAAAAATATAGAACTAGATAACAGTACAAAATTCCAGTTCATTCAAAACATCTAGCAACCATAATCCTATTCTACCTCTACCTCTATGATTTCTCCATATTTTAACATTACTACATATCTGAACAGAGTAAGTTCGATAATAGGTATCGTTAATACAAACTACAAAACAAAACATAACTAAACATTGGAGTCTAGATCCTAACATATATCCTTATCTATTATGGCATCCGCATTAAATGGCGTCGTTGGAGCGTTTAAATCCAGAAGTTGAGATGCCTCCAATTCAGACGAACCTCCATCGTCCATACCAGAGGCTATGTTCCCTTGCTCCACTTCCCTCTGAGCAAGCTGCAACTGAAGAGATTTGACTTGGCTTCTAAGAAAACAGACCTCGTCCTGGAGTTATCCCACAATGACCCTATGACGAACCAGAGTGTCCAGTGCAAAGGATATTGATGAATTAAGAGCATTGATTGTAATTACCAGGCATTGGCGTTCCAAGAATTCACTATCCTCCATTTCCTCTTCTTGATTCACATCATTCGCTATGTATACCATGACAGGTTAATTGCCCAAAGTAACCAACGCTTGAATTCGAGAACAACAGTGAAATGCAGGTAAAACAACCAAGCATGTGCAATTAACAGGCTTACCAGTGAACAAGCCACTCCCAGATAAGAACAGCCAAGATACACCAGAGAAATGGCAAACCAGACTACAAACAAACTTGTCCAAGATTGAGTGGAGGAGCAATAAAACATGCACTTCATACCTTTACATCCTTGTTCAAATAATCTCCCATGAGGTGGCCATGCGAACGCATAAGCTTGCTGACGATATTTCCCATATTCGTCATCATAATCTATACTTTCGCCTCACTTCCATGCGCATTCATTATGGCAGCTTTCTCATCATGTGTCTTATCCATCGGGCTAGGAATGAGATTGTACTGAACTCATACCATCTCCTCCGATCTCCTCCTGCGCCCACGAGCCGAAATACACTTCCCACTTGCAAAACTAATTACCTGACTTGCCCTTTGATATATAGTAAGACGATGAAATAGAGCCTACATGAACCTTCCACACGGCAACATAGGAGAGATGAGAAACACCACGTGGAATAGACGAGTCCAACCCAAATGTCAAGCCTTATTCATTAAGGAGGAGTGACAAAGCGCAGGACGCCACAAACCCCCAAGGAACCAGGGGCTAGGCTAATGGCTATATTGGCCATTTCATCAACTTCTTTGTTATTTTCTCGAAGGACATGGAAGAACTGAGCAAAGAGATTGGTTAAAGAGATCTGAATAAGCTTAGTAAGGGCCTTCAAGCCAACATACTTAGGAGTGGATCCGGTAACCAAATATCTGATAGTGTTTTTGGAATCGCCCACAATGTTGAAATGAGATATGTATCTTTGCTTTGCCAGTTGCACCCCCTAAAAGACTACATAAGCTTTTTCCTTATTATTCAAGGTTAACCCAAGATTCTAATAGAAATCTAATTCTCGAATTCCTCTAGGACCATAGAGCACCCCTCCAGCACCTGCCTCCCCTAACAATTGACTTTTAATAGTCTTTAACAAAAGTAATAAATAAAGACTATCAATGTCTAGTGGCATTGTTACTTATATTCTATCAATGGGCATCGTTCCTTCTATTCCATCAATGAACATCATTTTCACTCTCACCATTATGTTCCATTTGAGTTAATCGTGCCTCGATTATTTGCAAATTCCTTTTTAGTTATTTTTATTTTCTCTCGTGTCCATCCTACCTTTGGTAATCCTACATATATGATGTTTTTAACATCAACGAACATCATTTATTCTCTTCTAACAACCCATTGTTGATTTTTTTTAACAATTTATGTACAAAACTTTGTCTACCTTTGATGTTCTAGTGGGCTTCTACCATTCAACCTATACTTTATAAGACTCAGCAATAGCATCTAAATCTCAATGAACATTGTCTTTTTCCCTAACCAACCATATTACTCAATCGGGATATGGTGACTATATTATGAGTCCCTAAACAACATCATAATTTGGAGAGAATTCTTCTTTATGTTAGTTACATAGAGATCCAGTGAGGACATTTTCCCTCAAGTATGCTTCCAAGACATATTCTCTAGGTTGTATATCAATGCAATGTCTATACCCTGCACTATGGATGGCTATAAATCATTTATTTAGTACTTTTTGTTCACAAAGGGCTTGTCCAAAGCCTTTAAGTCATTCTCCCAATAAGTTATCTTTGGATGGTATTATTAATCTCTTTTCTCTAAAGGGAAATATATGTTTATTTTTCTTCCTTTATTTCTTCCAACTCATAAGGTCTCTTGACTTGTAGGCATTATAGTCACAGTTCCCTTAAAAGTAAGTACGAATGACCATCGAGAAATGAACGCCGCACATTATTGAGAGGTGACCATTTTTCATCTCTAATCGATGCTTTATATTACTTAACTCTAGTATGCCATCAACAAGTTGGAATTTGAAGTATTAACATCCTTTGATACCAATTATCATCATATATGGGTGAAGGAACTTTTTTCCTCATATGTAAGCAACCATGATCTCTCTCTCTCTCTCTCTCTCTCTCTCTCTCTCTCTCTCTCTCTCTCTCTCTCT
>SNQJ01S0023988.1:59848-87575 GCA_010110895.2 Picea sitchensis
TGAAAGGTCTTATTAATATTGACCTTTATTACATCCGAATACATTGATCTACCTATGTGCGGGTTAAGACCTTAACAATAGCCATGTCAATGAAGTTATGAGAATCCCCACCATCTATCAACATTGTTTCCCTTTGTCCTTGTACAAATCCCTTTATCCAAAAGGTATTAAATTTAGGCACCCCACTCTTAGAGGCAATGGTGACCCTTTTGAGTCCCGCATTAGGGGGTAAGGATGCCCCACTACCTTTCACATGCACGGCTTAATCTTCCTCCTCGTGGATGGTCTGCATAACATGGATAGCTCCACCCCCTTCATCATCTATCTCCTCTTCATTGCCAGACATCACTTCTATATAGTGAATTGTTCCCTTGCCCAAACATCTATGACCTAGCTGCCAAGGTTCTTTGCAAGTGAAGCAAAGTTGTTTTCTTCGTAAATCCCTTCTTGTGGCTTCATCCAACTTCCCCTTGGATTTGTCCACTGGCCTAATGTCACAACCCCTAGGAATGATAGGAGGTTTGGGTGTGAATCTGGTTTTACTTGCTACCCCAACTAGATCTCTGGTGCGATGAATAGCATCTTGCAAGGTCACAGGCTTAAAAGCATTAACCCATCCTCTCACTGATTCAATCATCCCCTCTATATACATCATTAGTAGTATGGATTCCCGTACATATGGGACCATAATTGATATTCTTTGAAACGCCTCAATAAAGGTTTCAGTTGATCCTGTTTGTTTAATCTGTGTGAGGTCCCGGAAATGACGATCTGGATTGCCTCTGTCAAACCTATCAATAAGCCTCTGAGTGAACTCTTGATAAGAAGTGATACGGCCATGGCCTAAGGTGGTCATCCCATGAAACCACTATTCATGTTGCAAATTGTATAGCCTTCTTTTCTTCCATAGGGTTCAATTGGAGGTAAGCATCCATTTTTTGCACCCAAGTTGTAGCAGAGATGTGTTTTGACCCATCAAAATTTGGTAATTCCATTCTTCCAGCCTTGTGCCCTAGTTCATTATCACCCCTGTAACGTTCTTTGGATCTCCTTTTCATATTCAAGTGGAAATACTCTCCCATAAAAACYTGTCTCATGAATCCATCGCTCATGGCATTGTACTCCCTTTCTGCAGTCTCCCACTCATTACCAAAAATTTCTTGATCAAAAGCATGAGTGTCCCTCCTTTATGCATTTAGGAAGGTAGGCATGTACGACCTAGGGGTGGTCCTGTTAGCTATGTGAGATGGAATAGGTATTCCATCATTTGGCCCATGCTCCTCCACATGACTTTTATGTATGGACTCCTCGTGGTATCTATTTCCCCCATTCGATCCACCAACATCATGACTTCCACCAAACAAGGGTGGGTCTTTACCATGTCTCTGTTCCATCAAATATTGAGAGAGAATGCCCTGAAGTTTACTTTGTTCCTCCATCAAAGCTATCATTTTGTCTTGCCGTCTTTGCAAACTAGCAAAGGATAATTTARGCTCTCCATGTCCCAAAGATATATGGTTCTACATTTCCTCAAGGTTGCGTTGCATAGATTCCTGACTATTTTGTAGTGCATTCTACATTGTTTAGGATACCTTTTCTGCCAAAATTTCATCCTCTTCAGACGTGGCATTTTTTTGTTTCATGAGTTTCTCCCATGTTGACTTTTGGCGCTTCCCCTTCCAGAATACCTGTTACTGKTTGTCCCCCATAACCTCTTCTCCTTGTCATCTGTATTTTTCACAGGCTGGTGAAGGAAATTCACTCTGATACCACCGTAATGTTCCCAACCAATTTAGGCCAAGAACAAGGGTTTGTGGTTGTTGTTTGGTGTTTGTTTTGCAGGTGTTTTATTACATAAAGAAGAGTTGAAGAATTTTGTTGAGTTTTATAGCATGATGAACATCACAACAAGCATTGGATACAAGACAATGAAGGAAAAACACAATAACTTAACAAGCTTCAGATCTGACCTTTATTTAGTAATATAAGTGCTCCTCATACATGGATCTGTAGATCTGATGGAATATAGAAGATATATATAACCTCCAAGCCTTCTGTTGATGAATATAGTCTAGTACAAGATTAACTTCTTGCCTTTGATAGCTAAAACCTTCAGATCTATGCTGGAGCGCCTTTGAATGGCTAGATCTGGAACTGGTACGTCCCTACCTGGCTGAAGAAGCTCAATAATTCGGCCCCCTTGGAGATGGCCACCAAATAGCATAAAATCATTGTCAAACTGTAGATCAGGGGATGTATATAAGATCTATAACAAGATTGAGTCCAAACCATGAAGTCTTCCTTTAGATATCACAACCTCCTTAGTGAAAATGCGCCCTTTCCTTCAGAAACTCGACCCAAGCCACAACAAATCGAATAACAGAGGGAACCCCCAAGCAATGGCTGCAAAAGGGTGTTATGACCCTAGCAATGAACTATGTATAAGATGGAATGGTTGATCTAGCCTCCCTAGAGAAAATCGAAACTTCCTTCTATTGGAGATGCGCCCCATTGTTGGAAAACACTTCAGATCTGCGCCCTAGCCTCCAAATATTGATTGATGAATACATGTGTCTGAGTAGAATTGTGAGGGAGGGATCTTGCACCTCCTTAGCCAAGCTTGGACCAGGAATTGAGGAATTTTTCACCTCCTTGCCGGCCTTTAGAGTTTCTTGACTCAAAACCCTCAAAACGTAAGTTGTAGAGCTCAAGTGATCGCAATGAGAAAATAGACAAGAATGAGGAGTGAGGCGCCTCCTCTCTCTTTTATACCTCCAGATCTAATTCTCACTTGAGTTGCCTTTTTTGCTTTTTACTAAGGTTGTGATTTGATTTTTCACTTAAGTTACCTGAAACTTTTCTTTTCTTCTTGAAAGTCACCTTTTAATAAAATCACTTTAATTCCTTAAGTGACTTTTAGTGCCTCAACCCCTTTTACCCATGGGACTATAGTCTAGAGGGGTGACTAGACTACTTAGTCCATCTTTATTGTTTTCAAGGGGAGGGGTACATTTCAAATGTTGTAGTGGAATATAGAGATATCTTCATTTCACTTACAAGGGTGCCTCTACACTATCAAGTCAAACATTCCATTGACTTGATACCTGGTGTGACCTTACCCAATGGTCCAATACACAGGTGCTCCCTTCTAGATAATGAGGAAATAAAGTGTCAGATTCACGAGCTCATCTGCAAGGGCCACATTTGATCGAGTTCCTCGCCTCTTGGGAGACCAATTGTGTTGGTACAAAAGAAGGATCGGACATGGGGACTTTGTATTGACTATAGATCCCTAAAGAAGATCATTGTCAAGAACTGATACATGATCCCCCAGATTGATGATCTTCTTGATTAGCTTAAGGGTACCAAGTTCTTTTGTAAGATTGATCTAAAGTTTGGCCACCACCAGGTTCCAATAAACAAAATGATGTATGGAAAACAACCTTCAAATCTAAAGAAGACCTTTTTGAGTGGTTAGTAATGTCTTTTGGCTTCATTAATGCTCCAATGACATTCATGAGGATGATGGATGATATCTTGTGGTCATTCACAATCTCTTTTGTGGTCATATATTTGGATGACATCATCATATTTAGCCAAACCTCGCCAGAACACCTGTAGCACATCCAACAGGTCCTGAGCACCCTGCGAGAACACAAGCTATACACCAATCGAAGAAATGTTCAATCAACATGTAGGAAATTCAATACTTGGGATACATTTATGATGAACACGGGGTGCATGTGGACTTGGCCAAGATCCAAGTTATTCACAATTGGCCAGCCTCGAAGACTATGACACATCTCAATAGCTTCTTGGGCCTCGCCAACTTCTACCGTATGTTCATGTTGGGATTCTCTCATAACGCTTGGCCCTTAAGTCAAGTGACCAAAGGTGGAGCTAAGGCCAAGTTTGTTTGGTCCAAGTCACAACATAAAGCATTCCATGATCTGAAACATCACCTCTGCTCGGCACGAGTCCTCAGGCTGCAAGAACTGCAACAACCATTTGAGATTGAGACAAATGCCTCTCTGATTGTGTTATGAGTGTAGTCCTCACTCAACAGGGATATTCGGTGGCCTGTCACTGTGAAACATTATCTGATGTTGTTCAGAGATATCCCACCTATGACAAATAGATGTACTCTATTGTGCAGGCACGTCGACAATGGAAGCATTATATTATGCGAAAGGAAATGATCACCTGCATTGATCACAAGCCTCTACAATTCATGCAAACATGAGGAAAGTTACATAATGATCACCATCATAAGTTATCCACGTACCTACAACAATTCCACTTGAACATCAAGTATAAGAAGGGAAACACCAGTCGACCCCCGATTGTGGCACTGATCACAGTTCTTAACTCCCGTGGGCATGAGACCTCCAAGTGGCCACAATTATTTAACAGTGACTTTGACTTCGCTGCTACCTATCAAACATTGAGTGTAGGCAAACAAGCCAGTTCCAGAATTTAATCTCTAGGATGGACTACTATGTTATCTGTCCATCTCCGTGTTCCTTCAAGCAAGCGTGTGAAGTTAATTTGGGAAGCTCATTAAAATCGAGTGGAAGGACACTTTGGTGTGGAAAAAATAGCGGCAGTATTGCAAAAGTATTTTTATTAGTCGAAGCTTCGACAAGATGTCAACAAGTATATTTGATCATGCACTACCCGTGCCATTCCCAAAACCACAATTAAGAAACAAGGGCTATACTCCCATGTGCCTACTCCTTATAGTCCTTAGGATTCCATCTCAATTGATTACATGTCYGATCTACCTTCAACCAAGCATGGTAATGACTATATCGTTATGGTCATTGATCGATTCTCTAAGATGGTAGTTMTTGGCACCCTGCAAGAAGAGTATCGCAACTGAGGCCATTGTTAAGCTCTTCTTCAAGTGATTTTGGGTTGATTTGGGGCTACCATCGACTATTATTTGGGGCTATCCTTGTTTTGTTGGCAAATGGTACACTCCTTGATATACAGTAGGTTCTTGAATACATTATGATACAATCTGTGGTCATTGATGGACACCAAGCTCACATAGTCAACTGCCTTTCACCCCCAAACCGATGGATAGACAAAGGTATTCACAAGATGATTGTGCATATCATGAGAATGTACAACTCCAAACGTCCCCACACATGGGATGAGAGTCTTCCTTTTGTTCAACATAGTTAGAATCGATCCCTTCATAGCTCTACTGGCCACAACCCTTTTTAGGTGTGCTTGGGGTTCCAACCATTGGCCCCAATGGATGTAGCTCTACTCCTTGCATCCACACAGGAAGAATATTCCCATGCCCAAACTGAGGCTAACAAGGTAGCCATATTTGTCGAACAGATTCAACAAATCCGTCAACAAGTCCATGCCATTTTGCAGAAATCCAATGCCAAGTACAAGCATCGACGAGACCAACATCGGGTTACACACAAGTTTCAGGTTGGTGATATGGTCTAGTTACATTTGAAGAAAGAGTGTCATGTAGGATCCCATCGCAAGATTCACCCACTTCGATATGGGCCTTACACCATCACCAAGGTTGTAGGTGAGAATGCTTTTGAATTAATTATTCTTCCATTCCTTGGCCTCCATCCATTCTTTCATGTGGAGCTCCTTCAACCATACTTTCCACCTATATTGGACACTTCAGAGGTATTTGAGCACTTGTCCCCTACATAACTCAACCATGATTGCCTTGAGCGATCTACAATTGATCAAATCATGGATACACATATGAAAGACGTGTGTCAACAACACATACAACTCTATCATGTCGTCAAAGCAGGGCAACTTCTTCACCAAGGTAAGTGGATCACCTAGAGCCATTTACCTATATTGGACACCTCAGAGGTATTTGAGCACTTGTCCCCTACATAACTCAATCTTGATTTCTTTGAGCGGGCTAAAATTGATCAAATCATGGATACACAGATGAAAGGCATGTGCCAACAACACATACAACTATATCGGGTCGTCAAGGCATGGCAACTTCTTCACCAAGGTAAGTGGCTCACCAGGAACCAAATTTAGTAGAAGTTTCTTGATCTGATGAGGGAACTTGACAGAATGGATACCACTGTTTCCTAAGGGGGGAGGACTGATCCAAGTGGACATCGGTGGCCCCACACCTCTTCCACCGACTCAATTGTTCTCTATCTTCTTGGCAGTTTTTCTATAATTTTTTGGGTCCTTTTACCGACTAAACTAGCGGCCTTGTCAAGGTCCTTTGAGGCACTAAGGTCGTACCACATAGGACAAGTGCCCATTGTCAACGTGACACAAGTCCTTCCCTATTTAAGCCCAACTCCTATGCTAGAGGACTTTGGGAGGCTTCACTAACACAACAACTTCACTCAAAATAGATGAGTGCTTGTGTGATATAGGGGTAAAGGCAGGAGTTAATTATTTGAGCTAACTCGTCTAAGATGATAGATAACTAACATAATTAATGAAAACCATCAAAATGAAACCATGCAAGATTCGCAAGATAAAGCAACAAAATAGTGCAAAAGAACAGTGAAAGCCTTTACCAATTCCTCAGATGTATTTTTAGGTATACCTTTTGGTAATGTGGTTGTACTTTTAGTTTTTCCTTGTTGTCTTGATTTTTTAGATCTATAAAATGCATAAACATAGCACAAAACTACAAGAAACGTGGTCCTTTGAGGCCTCCCACAAGTGTTAGGCACCTTAGATCACTAGATTTTTGGGTTAGGAAACTTGGGCAACAAGTTAAGAGTGATTTCCTACACCCAAAGCTTTAGATATGCAACAAAATGGTAATTTCCAACAAGTCAAAAACCACTTTACAGATTTGGGATTCAATTCCCCCCAGGGTCAAAACCCCAAAAAATATTCCAGCACGATAAGAACCTTATAATGGTTGGAAATTGTTTATTTTTATCCCAAAAATTTAGATTTTCAATTATAAAATGAATCTGTAAAAATACAAGGGGTTTCTTAGGATAGATATAAGCAAGGCAACCAACACATAAATTCATCATTGCCTTGGGTTTACCTTTGTGCTTGGTTGCTAAGAAAAATAATGAAATGTCAAACCTGTAGAAAGCATACATCGAAACTTCCTTCAAATCTTGGACCAGATCTACGATGGAATCCTCATCATGTAGAAGAAAATCAAAGAAGCGTCATGGTTCATTGGGACTATTGCAAGCTTCTTTGATCCATAATTCAATGAGGCTGATGTACTTATCGTTCTTATCTTCAACATTGCACCATTCATCGACACTACTCATCAAATTGTTAAGCAGAAGGGGCTTTGATGGCGACTCCAATTGAAACCTGCATAAAGATTGTTGCCCTTCATGGATGTATCTAGTCACATTCATAAACAAATGGTGAGAAAAACCATGAAAATTATAAGAGCATGTGAACCTGTGAGTTATGGATGGTTGCTTCGATGTTTGAGGTTGAAAGCTCATGAAATAAGTCTGAAACTGAACATGTTGGGATCCGACTACCACTGTGACCCTCAAACTCTCGTTTTCAAACAGATCTTTATACACTTGAGAGCTATTGATTAAGGATATCCATGGCTAGATAATTTTTGTTGTATCGTGAGTGTGGAAGTCCCCTTTCTGCACATGTAAATGTAGATGTTACCATATCATGGAGAAATTTGGTCGCTCATATGGCCAAAACTATGCAATCTCACACTCATCAATCTCTGTATCATAGATGGGATCATCATCAAAATGATAGTATCTTGTATTCTATTTTCATCTATCGACCTCAAGGAATGCATCAATACTTTCAATCTCTGTGCAATCATCCTCCCTCTCTGGTGAAGAACTTCCCATGAAGTTGTCCCCTTCTAAATCACTACAGGATGTATCAGGAAAATCGAATGATAGGAAATGAATGTAGACTTTAGGATCTGTACTTTCATCTCGAGGCGGGAGGGTGGGTTCTTGAATATCACTATCAACAATTCTTTCCTCATCTCTTTGAGCTTCAATTCTATCTTGATTCTCGATGGAAAGATGAGAAGATTCTTCTTCACCACTTGCCTCATCCATTTCTTCAAGGATTTTGAAATAGGCCTCCCATAAACCATCACCATTTTTTGAACCGCAACAATCATGTGGTATTGCCTCATGGGAGGGAGGAGAAGGATGAGCCTCTTCATAGAGATCATTTTCTAGCTTTGTATACAAGGCTCAAAATACTCTGTTTTGATATAGTTCAACGAGAAACTAAGTTCATTCATTTTCTATTTTGCACAAACACCATGATCTTCGTTGTTACTACTGATCTCAATAACTTCCATAGGAAGACCAAGACCATCCTCAATAATTCTGTATGCATAATATAATTCCTTTATTTCGCGAACTAGGGGCATCCAACCTATTGAATCATAATACCAACTTGAACAAAAATTTCATCATGACATCCTCATGGAAGAAGTCATTTTTCTTACGGAATGCAATAAAGGCAGAGATGTATTTCACAATTGAATCCCTGCATCCATATAAAAGGGGCAAGTCCCATCACCCTTACATATGATCGTGGGGAAAACCCCTCATACCTAAAAAGTCAACTGAAGCATAACATTCTGCTAACCATGGAGGGAGCTCCTCCATTTTTCTTTATTCCTAGAACTCAAAGTAAGCCTAAACTGAAAATCAAAGATGAAAAATATCTATTAAAATACCACAATGGAGTCGCCAATACATAACTTACTTTTTACCTTCAAGAGAGGCTTCTTGTAATGTACCTCTTTATTATGTTTGGGTTGAGTGGAGTCACCAAATGAGATCCTTGCAAGTTAGTTGATAGAATAACAATCTCACCAAGATACAAAACAAGAAAACTTACCCAGATTACAATGACTCCAAAAAATGTTACTGAATAAACTAACGACCTCATCAATGTCCTTTGAGGCGCTAAGGCAATACCGCGTAGGATAAGTGCCCAATGTCATTGTGACACAAGTCCTTCCCTATTCAAGCCCAACTCCTACGCTAAAGGACTTTGGGAAGCTTCCCTAACACATCAACTTCACTCAAAATAGACCAGTGCCTATGTGATATAGGGGTGAAGGTAGGAGTTAATTATTTAAGCTAACTAATATGAAATGATAAATAACTAATAGAAATAATGGAGACCAACAAAATAAAACAAGTCAAGTTTTGTAAGATAAAGCAACAAAATAGTGCAAAAGAGTGGTGAAAGCCCTCACCAATTCCTCAGATGTTTTTTTAGGTATACCTTTTGGTAATGTGGTTGTATTTTGAGTTGTTCCTTGTTGTCCTGAGTTTTTAGATCCATAAAATTCATAAAATTAGCACAAAACAACAAGGAACGTGGCCCTTTTGAGGCCTCCCACGAGTGTTAAGCACCTTAGATCACTAGATATGTGGGCTAGGAAGCTTGGGAAACAACCTAAGAGTGTTTTCCTATGCTCGGAGCTTTAGATCTACAACAAAATGGTAATTTCCAGCAAGCCAGAAACCACTTTGTAGATTTTGGGTTCAATTCCCCCCAAGGTCAAAACCCATAAAATTATTCAAGTACGGTTGGAAATTGCTTATTTTATCCTCGAAATTCAGATTTTCATTTATAAAAAGAGTCTAGAAAAATACAAGGGTTTTCTTAGGATAGATACTTACTTGGTAGCCCCTTAGGGTGAGGTTATTGTTGGATCTGATGTAAATTATGTTGTAATATACCACAGATCTGCAACACTCCTCAAAAAATCCTCGTCAAATATGTAATTGAATTGCAAAAAACAAAGGGTAAAATACCCTTGGGTAGAAAAAGATCTAGAGGCAAAAAACCAAGGATCCACTACCTATGTAAGATTGAAAGTCAAAGGCAAGCTAGCAAAATATTTTTGTTTTTTGTATTTTATGATTTATTTTTTTAAAAGAAAAAGTAGAAGAGATTGATTGAATTCTTAAATAAAATTGGTTGAAGAGTGAGTCTTACCTCGACCTTACTCTTACCTCCAAAGCATTGAATTGTGATCACAACCCTTTCTTAGTTGGATGAAAAATTTGGACTAGAATTTGGGTTTGGAGTTGATGGACTATCCCCCCTCATCTGGTCTAGAATAGTTGTATTGCTTTAGGATCTTGCGAGGAAATATCCACTAGTGGGATGGTCTCCAACCATTAGATCAAAATAGATGTGAAATGAGATCTCCTCCTTGTTGAAAATACCCCCGATAAGGGTTTGTCCAACACTTGGATTTGAACAACTTGACACCACCAAAGGAGTAGATGAGACAAAGTCTAGACCTCTCCTTCCATGTGTCTATGTGGCTCGTCAATGGATTGATCCAATAGCCCTACAAATAATACGAAAAAAAAAATACTTTATGAAGCACTCTTACACTTAGCTAAGAAGAAAAAACACAGAATAATCAACCCATGAAATGTACTAGAAAATAAAAGTTCTTATTGGATGGCACAGATGATCTCATAATTTAACAACAACCAAAATGGGAGGACATACTACCCAAAACCCTCAGATTGAAAAAAAATTGTAACATGTGTTTTGCTCGGGACATGATTTGCTTCACCTTTGATGTTTGATCCATTTCTGCATGTCATGGGATGACCCTCTTTTTTCCACATTTACCCATAGATGTGCCTGCATGACCCTTCGAGAATTGATTTTTTCATTCAACCCAACCTTTTTTCCAAAATTTCAATGTGGCATGTCAAGCACAAGTCGTGACGGTCAATCTGAGCCCCTGTTGTATTTTCGACCCTGGGATCTCATGCATCATGTTCATGATCTGCCTCAGAAAATGTGGGATTTTGCGAATTGTGATACTGCCATGTTGAGAACTATAAACTAAGTAATGCACCATGTCCAAGAGATGCATATAGACTCTAGACACATGACCATGTGGAAAATGACATATGCTCGCAAGACAATGGGCTAGACTAGCCCTACATAGTGCGATCACCCCTACAAAGAACCTGGCACCTGTGAACAATGTGTCCCGATAGATCCACCTCAAGACCTCCAATCCTATCTAGGATGAAAGGAAATGAGAGTGGGGACTATTATCCCCATTTTGTGGATAACTAAGGAGATTATGTCTCGAGGCCCTCGGGTTACAGATATGGAGTGTTGAGAGACTACATGACCATCAGTGCCCTTTGCACAGATGGAAAACCAACTCACCACCACAGATGGTCACAGGTTTGCAGATGGTACCCACCACATCAGTTGGCTTCCAGAAGGTAGTGGGCCTTGCTCCATGAGGTACAAATCAGTGTTCTGGTGAGCATCATTTCAATATTTAAGCCATTTGATTATGTTCTATCTTAGATTGCTCTAGATTTCATGATATATGCTTAGACATTATTCAATTTTCCATGCTTCACCTTGGTGGTTGACATTGTGCCCTAGTAAGTGGTCTTCCTTGGGAATGGTTTTTCCATTGGGAACTCCCTTAATGAGCCATCATACCGTTCTCGGACATACTTACCACTTTCCATCATTATTCCCCTCCATTTCCTTATCTCTTGGGATTTTAGGGTATACTGACCCAAGAAGGGGTTGCCCCTCATTCTATGGGAATAAGGGGCCGAAGGCCAAGAGGAGTTGATGTTGGGTAAAATATAAAAGTCTTGTATAGACCTTCCAGATGCTTTGCCCAGGGATCATCCAAAAAAGCAATGAAACACTTATATTTGAGTAAAGGGGACCCACAATATAATAAAGAATGCTTAAAAGGTTAGTTGAAGGATACGAGATCTCATCATGAGCCGACCTAACATGTCCATGAATATCTAGTGGTACGACATTACCATCATTTGGTCACCAAACTAGGGTAATGGCTCTCAGTTGCATGGTTGAGAGAAAGGGGGTCTCATCACGAGCCAACCTTCACATTTCCACTAGGTCTTTGTGGCTAACACTGCCATCATCTGGTCACCACGCCAGAGAAGTGACCTTCAATCTCTCCTTATGTTATTATGAAAGAAAATAAAAAGAAAAAATGATAAAGGCAATTGATGGGCTTGGAAAAAATGCATTGCAGATGAAGGTACCACACACCCTCTACAAAGGCACCCATGAATGAGACACTACGACCCCTTGTATGTCACAAGCCCTATCCCCATTGAGTCTTGACCCCAACCACTTCATCCACTTTACATGGCTTAGAGAGGGATCTCTTGGAAACTCTCCCTTACCTAGGGCTATCTACCCAATAGGACACCTCGTCAACCCTCCCATATTCAAGCTTGACAAGTCACATAATGTCTTTGAGCAGTTAATTGTTTGATATAGTGATATTTGATGCACATGCTTAGATGGCTTATTTATTGATTGGATTCACTTATCATGATGTTATGACTTGAGATCCTTGGAGGGCGTGCTTATTTGTCTTTGCAAGACCTAGTTGGTGGACAGTTTTGGGAGAACACGCTTAGCTTGGGCTTCCATGGGGCTACAAGCCCACAGGTTGGATGTCAGGGGCCCACATGCGGGATGAGAGAGATCAAAATAGGAAGGCCTTGATGATGACTTGGATGACATATGCCAACCCTCACTTACCAAACAATTTTCCAAGGAGGGGCAAAACATCCTATTTTGAGCTTGACGTCATGCTTGGGGGTTCAGGGCTTGGTGGTGCGGTGCCACTCATTCAACACATGGATGTTTTGAGGAGAAGAGGGTCTTGACCATGATGAGAGTGCTTAGATGCTTGACATGTGGCCTTTGAAGGCCTACATATGCTTCTCCAACACCAACAACTTCCTCAAAGTGGGGAAAAATCCCCTAAAGGGGAGTCGCCCTTCTAAAATTAGGGTTTTCTTATGTTCAAAAGTGAATTTTAGATGAATTACTTTGTAAAAGGGGGAAAGTTTAGGGTTGTTGACCCCTAATCTTGTGTTTTAGCACTTAATTTGTGGACAAGTTACCTTGGTGACATTTGTATAAATAAGAGATCATAAGATCTCATTTTAACATAACTCTCCTTCATTGTGAGAGGACTTGATCTGAAATTTTTGCTATCTTTGGTAAGGTTGTCTCTTTTAGCTCTTGTTATGGCTATCAATTGATGAATGGTTGGTGGAAGTCTAGCTCTATCCTTGGATGATGTTTTCTAGCTCTTATGGTGGATTATCTTGGCATTTTTCTTGATATTGGTATGGTATTTTTCTATTATGCTATCATTTTTTCAAGCCAAGTATTGTTATGCTAGGAGCTAGGTGGGAATTATAAGGGAATACACCCCCACCATAGTCTTCATCATTGTATTCTTCATCTCATTGATTATACAAGGGTTTGCTAAGAGAAATATAAGGGCATACACCCTCTTAGCTTAAACCCTAACTAGAGAAACTTGCCTTGGGAAGTAAAAGGGCTTACACCCCGAAGGAGGTATCTTCTCTAGCTCTTTGTTTATTTGATTCCATTAAACTAATAGTAAAGGCATTAGTCATATACTTTGCATTGGAGATATAAAATCATTTCCTTGGGAAACACAATTTTTGATCTTTTGAAAAGTTTCTTGCTTGAAGTTGGTTTGCCTCATTGAGAGAATTCTTCCCCTACTAGGGCGTCCCCTCTCTCCTAATACTTTTCTTTCTGTTACAAACTCTTACCTACAACAATTAGGGCTTATCTAACCAAGATAAACTACTAGCTATAACTCCTAAACTAACCCTAAACTAGCTCCTAAATTTTGCTCACTTACTCTACTAACTAGGGCGCACCTTTTGGGCTATTTCTTGGCACTTTTCCATGGTTAATTTTGTTGCTGCATGCTATTGAATGCTACAGCCATAACGCTGCAATTTTATGCAGGAAATTCCAATTTACAACAACCATCTCCTCTTGCTTCTTAAGTGACATTTTTCAACCTATATCCATTGCTAATCTTGATCTTTGTATGTTGATTTAGATGTTTTATTTGCTGATATCTGTCATCTACTGCTGCAAATTAGGGACAAAAATATTAACTTGTTGATCCAACTAACATATATCATTGCAAAGTGTCTTTTCTTGTCTCTCGGGCAGGTATTTCACCATTTGCAGGTTACTCAACATACTCGGAAACCCTTGGACCTTCTCAAGACTTCATTCCATACATTTCACTCCACTTAGACTTGACCTCTAGGGGATTCACTTCCATTTCTTTCCATCCCCATATCAATCACCCTAGGGTCACCGAGATCGCCTCCCTAGAGTGGCCTAGTCACCCTTGAAGTGCGAGACGTACATCGAGGTGACATTGGGTGTAGGATTCCCAAGTTGTACCACTTGCTTTGTGGTTGGGTCGGGCTTTTCCCAACCTACCACTTGCGCCGTAACATGGACTAGAAGGACCGGTCCTGTCCGACCATAAAGGCTTAGGAGTCCATAATACAATATCATCCATGTTATCACACAAAGTGTCATTGGGGCAAAACCAACCAACAACAACAAATGTGAGACACAACCAGGAGTAAGAACCATTGTCACCTTAGCAATTACTCCCATTTTTTTTAGTGACGGATGATTCCACGACAAGGGAGGCTTCCTGGGTGACCTTTTGGGGATGGAGGTAGCAATACAAGTGTTTAGAAAGGGTACCTCCTTCAGTCACTAGATCAAAGCGCTTAAGGTTTGAAGAATTTTGAGTTTGGTAAAGGAAAGAGAGAAGTTTATCAACAACCTGCAAAACCAACGTTAGGACCACTATCCCAAAACAAAAGATCATGAAAATAAACCCTCAAACACCAAGAGAAACAACAAGAAACCTTGTTGTCCAAAAATTTGCATCAGATTGTAAATTATATTAGCAAGAAGAATATGTTATCAACTACAATAAATCACCTTCAAAATCAACATTAAATGATGGCAAATGAAAGCTTGTAAACAATATACAATATTCCAATGATTAAAAAACAATTTCGATGGTTAAATAGGTTGTAAAGTAAGTGATATCAACAAGTTTATATCAGCCTTGGATGGTTGTAGCAAGCATTTGCTACAACAAGAAGTTTCCACCACATAAATCAGAAAGTAAATGTGCCAAAATGTAGCCCTTGACAAGTAGATTAATTTGCAATGCTCAAACATAATTTTTTTGCGGTGAAAATAACTATTGGGTATGTGTTATATTTTTTTTCCTCGTTTTTCATGTTGCCTTTATTTTCGTGTTTATTGTTAGGCGGTTTTTAGGCACATGGTTTTTTGCCGATGGTTTTCTATTTTCGGTTAAGGAATTAGGGTTGTTGACTAATCCAGGTCATTGGGTTAGGGTTTTTGATGTCGTTGGCTCCTATATGTATATTGTATTGTAAACAATGTATCATTATGAATGAATATATAATATGTTGGTTTTCGTAGTTTGGGATTCTAGGAGAAAATTCTCTGTGTAATGTTTGTATTTGCCATTGTATCTTTTATGTTCTTATACTGAAAATCTGTTTGCAGTAAATATTGTACAAGGTTAAAATACAAATTTGGTATCAGAGCTTTGTTGGCTTCAGGGGGATGCCTTTGTGGTCAAGGGTTTGGCTCGGGACTTTGATAAGCCTTGTTACAATGGGAGATCCGTGGTATTGATTTTTCAGGTGAAAAGAAATGGCGAGCAATTCGAAAATGGAGATCGAGAAGTTTAATGGGAAAAGTTTTTAGCTGTGGAAGCTCAATATGGAATATCTGTTGGTGGACAAAGATCAGTGGATCGCGGTAGATCCAGGTACTGCACCTACATGAACTTTAACAGATGACTGGAAAAAGTTAGATTGGAAGGCGAAGAGCACAATCTGACTGTGTCTCTCTGATTTAGTATTATTGAATGTGTCAGAGGAAGCTACAACTAAGGATTTATGGGATAAGTTGGGGAATTTGTATCAGTCTAAGTCCCTAGTAAATAAACTATTCCTGAGAAAGAAGTTGTATAATCGGAGGATGAGAGATGGAGACTCGGTGGCAGAGCATTTGAACACTTTCAATACCATGGTAAGTCAGTTAGCATCTATTGAGATTAAAATTTTAGATGAAGATAAGTGTATCAGTTTACTGTGTTCTTTACCAGACTCGTGGGATAGTCTGGTTGTGGCCATAGGTAGTAATTCAACTGCCTTGAATTTTGATGAAGTGGTCTCATCCTTGTTGTCGGAGGATATGTGACAGAAGAATATGGAAGGACAGAGCACAGATGCATTATTTGCAAGAGGACGCTCCCAGAAAAGAAATAGATATAAGTTCTCAAGTGGGAGATCTAAGTCTAAGGGTAGATCCAAATCTCCTGAAAATTTTGTAAAGGTATGTTGGAGATGTGGAAAATAAGGGCACTACAAGAAGCAGTGTAGATCCAAAGTTGAGAAAAAGAAGGGATTTGAAGAATCTCCTTCTACAAAAGAAAAGACCTCCAAGGAAGAAGGAGGGGATGTGTACTTGGATTCTTCAAGCACACATGCAGATCATGAGGCATGGTTGGTTGACTCATGTGCATTGTTTCATATGATTCCCTACAGGGAGTGGTTCTGTGAATATGAAAGGTATGATGGAGGTAAATTTTTCTTAGGTGATGATTCAGCAACGAGAATCATAGGGCGAGGCAAATTCAAGTTGAGGCTCATATATGGAATGATTAGAACACTGCGTGGTGTTCTGTACATCCCAGGTTTGGCCAGAAATTTGATTTTTGTAAGCAAAATGGACGATGCAGGGGTAAAAACAATATTTGAAAAGAAAACCTGCAGGATGGTTCGAGGAGTAATGGTGTTGTTGAAAGAAGTTCAGTTTGGAATTCTGTATAAGTTGCAAGGAAGCACTATCAGTGATGGGTGTAATAGTTCCATTGTTCCTGATATTGGAGTTGAAGAAGAAAGAACTCTTACAGTCTCTAGAGAAAAGGTTATGTTGTTGCATCAAAGACTGGGGCATATCGGAGAGAAGGGTCTTCGACTACTACACAGTAAAGGTATGGTTGAAGGTATGTCTAACTGCTCTCTGGATTTTGATTTATGTGAACATTGTGTATATGGGAAGCAAAATCAGGTAAGATTCCCTTCTAGTGCAACGAGGGCAGAAGGAATTTTACAGTTAGTTCACAGTGATGTTTTTGGACCTGTGTCAGTCCCATCATTGGGAAAATCTGTGTACTATGTCTCATTTATAGATGACTTCTCGAGGAATACTTGAATATATTTCCTTAGGAAGAAATATGAACTCGTTGACAAGTTTAAATAGTTTAAGGCTCTTGTTGAGAATAAAACAAAGAAAAAAATTAAGGTTTTGAGGACAGATAATGGCAGAGAGTTCTGCAAGAATGAATTTGAAGAATTATGTAAGAAGTGTGGTATAGCAAGGTAGAAGACTACTGCATACACCTCAACAGAATGGAGTTGCAGAAAGGATGAACAGGACGTTGATGGAAAAAGCAAGGTGCATGCTTAGTGGTGTCGGGTTAGGGAAAGAATTATGGGCAGAGGCAGTGGGTACTGCATGTTACCTGGTCAATAGATCACCCTCATCAATGCTGGATTACAATACTCCACAAGAGGTATGGACTGGTAAGAAACCTTCTTTCACACATCTCAAGGTATTTGGCTGTGATGCATATGTTCATGTTCCAAAGGAAAACATGAGTAAGCTAGATAGCAAGTTTGGAAATTGTATCTTTCTTGGATATAAAGATGGTCTCAAAGGTTATAAGCTCTGGAACCTAGAAACTAAGAAGGTAGTGTATAGACAAGATGTGGTATTTAGAGAAATGAAGGGTGTTGTTAAACAGGAAGTCCTACCAAGTAAGGAAGAACCATAGAAAATAAAGTTTGATTTAAAGGATGATGAATCAGACTCTACAGAAGAACGAGAATCAAAAGTAGAAGATCCTCATACTCTAATATTGAAGAGATCGGTTCAAGAAAGAAGGTTACCAGAAAGGTATACTCCATCTGATTTCCGTTCAAATTTTGCTTTGTCTATTACTCATGATGATCCCAGAACTATCAAGGAGGCAGTGGATTCAGAGGATGGAAATCTCTAGAAAAAGGCCATCGACGAAGAAATGGAATCTTTGGATAAGAATGAGGCTTGGGATCTAGTGGAGTTTTCGACTGGAAGAAAGCCCATTGGCAATAAATGGGTATTAAAAAGAACCTAAATACAGAAGGAAAAGTGAAGAAATACAAATCTCGATTAGTAGCAAAGGGTTATTCCTAGGTTGAGGGAATTGACTTTGGTGAGATTTTTTCTCTTGTTGCCAAGTTAACCTCTATAAGATTTATGTTATTTGTTGTTGCTGCATTTGATTTTGAAGTAGAACAAATGGATGTGAAGACAACATTCCTACATGGGGATTTGGAAGAAGAAATCTATATGAAGCAACCATAAGGTTATGCTGTGAAGGGAAAGAAGGAATTGGTATGCAAGTTGAAAAAGTCTTCGTATGGTTTAAAACAATAACCAAGGATGTGAAGAAATACTTATATGCTGGGAGTTGGCTTCACAAGAAGCAAAGAGGATCACTGTGTGTATTTTAAATTAATTGGTGATCATTTGATTTATCTGGTCTTGTATGTGGATGACATGTTGTTGATAGGAAACAACAAGGAGATTATTCATGATGTGAAAACTCTGTTGTCCTCTAAATTTGACAGAAAGGATCTCGGTGCTTCAAATTTCATTTTGGGCATCAAAATTTAAAGAGATCGGAAAAAGAGGAAACTCTGGTTAAATGAGGGAAAATATGTTGAGACAATATTGCAGAGGTTTAATATGCAGGAATGTAAACCGATCAAGGTTCCTATTCCTGTTGGTGTAAAGTTATTTGCGGATCAGTGTCCCAAGACACATTATTCTTCTTGGTGGGAAGTTATCTGCGGATCATGTCCCAAGACACATGAAGAGGAGGAGGACATGTCCTCTGTGGTTCCATATGCGAGTGCGCTATACGATGTATGCAATTGTTCACTGACCGACATTGCACATGGAGTTTCTGAGCAGTATATGTCGTTCAGTAGCTATTACTGGACAAAAGTAAAAAAGGGTTTTCAGGTACTTGTGTGGCACCGCTAGCTATGGATCGTGGTACCAAGAAGACCGAGATTGGACAGAGTGGTGGATATACATGGCTTTGTGGATGCAGACCGACTGATATTTGGATTGTAGGAAATCTACAAGCGGGTAAGTGTTTAACCTCTTTGGAGGAGAAATAAGTTGGATGATCAAAACACAGATCAGAAGTGGCACTTTCAACTACGTAGTTGGAATACATGGCAACCACTCATGCAAGTAAGGAAGCAATATGGTTACAAAGATTGTGTTCGTAGATAGGTTGGTACAACAAGTTGTAAGGATAGATTGTGACACTGAGTAATTTTTCATGAAGAACCCGACACTATCATTCAATACAAAGCACATATTGATATTGAATATCAATTTATGAGAGACATGGTTGAAGAAAATAAATTATTGCTGATGACTCGCGGGACACTTTGAAGAATGTTGCAGATTCATTAACAAGATCTATGAGCACTGAGAAGTTCTCTTGGTATAGAGGATTCATGGGCATTGTTGCCCTGGATTGTTGATTATGTAACCATGTAACCCCATGTATGCAAAGAAAACAACAAGTGGGATAATGTTGGGTATGTGTTATATTCTTTTGCCTCGTTTTTCTTGTTGCCTCAATTTTCGTGTCCATTGCTGGGCGGTTTTTCGGCACATGGTTTTTTGTCGATGGTTTTCTATTTCCGGTTAAGCAATTACGGTTGTTGACTAATCCAGGTCATTGGGTTAGGGTTTTGGATGTTGTTGGCTCCTATATGTATATTGTATTGTAAACAATGTATCACTATGAATGAATATAGAATATGTTGGTTTTCCCGGTTAGAGTTTCGAGGGGAAAAATCTCTGTGTAATGTTTGTATTTTCCATTATATGTTTTTTGTTCTTACACCGAAAATTTGTTTGCAGTAAATATTGTACAAGGTTAAAATCAACAGTAACAAGTAAACAAGAGAAAGAGAGAGGGTTCGTTGCAGCCCTAATGGATGTAGCTAATTAGTTATTACAACAACAAGGAATACCCCAAGAAATCAAGGTGTTTTACCATGAAATAATCTTTAAATGAAATTAATGATAATACAATACAGAGGTTGTATCTCGTTATCTGAGTCGCAATTAAAATGTCAAATGATGTAGAAAATATTTACAAAACCGTTAAAACAAAGTTAGGTATAAATTACAGATAAGTCTCACCTTGTTTGTAGAGGAAGGAAAAGTAGAAGATGCACCCTTGAAAAGGAGATAAAGATGCAGTAATTCACACAGATCACATGTCTTGTTTTACTCACAGTAATAACAAAGGAAAAGTTGTTACTGAATGAACTGCTAATACATTATGATCCCAGTATATGTAGTACTAAATTGCAATAATTCACTCTTCAATAACTATAGAAAGAAATTCAGAGAGATGGAAACACAGAGGAAACACATAACTCAAATTGAACGAAACTTAGAATTTCTATTTGCACTTGTATTAATATTCAAAAAAAAGTTTTCTCTTTTACATTCGACAAGAAGCAGCCTCGAATAGATCTAAAATCTATCTATTTATACAATTGTGTCAACTGAAAAATCATTGGACTTCCCACAATATATGCCTAAAAATAGAATACATTCGAATAAAATAACAACATGCAAATATTGTTGACTTTTGTTGGCGCTTCATCTGTCTCTTCGTCTGCTTGTAGATGCGCTCATTTTCCTTTGATCGTTAAGTCGGGTACACATGTCCATTAAGGCCACCATAATCATTTTGCTTACTGTCTTTGCCATTCGATTCTATTGCCATATGTCCCTTCGAATACATTCACTAGGATAAAGAATTGCAGTTGAAGATATGGGGGTGGTAATTGAATATATAGCTTAGTGCTGGCGCGTTATGGGTTAGCTAACGGTTATAGGTAAGAGTAATTGTTCATGAATAGGATAATGTCGGGACAAGTGCCCAACAAGGAGGTGGGATGAGTGGATGGTAGAATGTAGGTGGTAGGCTAGACAATATCGAGAGCGTGGAGGGTGTGACAGGCTGGAGGGTGGAAAGTAGAGTTGGTGGAGGAAGTGGATTTTGTGTATGTTCCTTCATTTGCTCCTAGCTACACTAGCTTTCCTTTGTTCATTGACTTGGGTGCACATGTCCATCAATGCTACCACGAATCTTGAAGGCTCACTCCTTTCATTCAATTCAAAGGCAAACATCTTCTTTTGTATTTGTGGCAACTTCTTCTGGATCTTATTCACTTCTTGGACTGTGACCTAATATTGTGAACTTGGATCAACCAACAATTCATTGATTTTAAGTAAATCAATCTGACTCATCTGTTGGATGGCCACCTGAGTGTTTTCCTTGTTCTTTCTGGAGATTTGTTGGTTCATTTCTATCTCAATCTGCCCCAATGCCTCTGAGATATTATTTCCTTCAAACTCAATCAAAATTTTATTTATTGAAGATAATGCCTCCAGACAAGGTTCTTTTACATCTCTGGCAAGTTTCTTAGCTTCTTCCAGATTTGTTTCCCAGGATTTTAGGGCCATATCGCCTTTTACTTGTTTAGAATGAGAGAGAAGGGTAAGACTAGGGGTATTAGCTTTCTGCTTCCATATGATAACCTCTTGAAACTTAGACCAGGCTGCATAGGCCTCTTTTTCCTTGACATAAATATTTTTAGAGAAATGTCTATTGCCTGATAGCATTTATGAATAACATAAACTTTTTGATAGAGCTCTTGTTGGGCAACTTCCTGCTTCTCATTGATTTCTGTTGCTTGTGTTTTGAAGGCAGTAATATCTATTGTTGTGTTTTATGTTAGGGTTAATTTGGTCTGTGGCTGCTCAATCAAATCGTCACAGTGAGTGATCAAACCTTCGCTAGTTTGTGAACTATGGTAGAGAAGCTCAAGGTTATCCTGTAACTCCTTCATTTGATGCTGATAACTAGCCTTGATTTGTTCAATGTCATGGTTCATCCTACTTCTAACAATATGTTATGTACTATGTATATGATTATGCAATTGCTCTACCAAGAGACATTTATGTCGTAGTTGTTCGGTTAAATTGTCCACTGACCATTGATTGGTAGTGGAAAAAGCCCCTAGTGAACCTACAACTTCTTTTGTAAACTCATGATCATCTTGGTCTTTCCCATCATACACCAATCTTTGCCTTATAGTGACTACTCCATCCTTCTGGTGAGATTCTCTTTTTACAATAGCTTTTCATCTGTGCTTTTGAAATATGAGGAAACCAACTTGTTGGTTAGGAGGTAGAGTCCAAAATCTGCTTTGAACTTCCTCATAAGATATAACTCCCCTGGACATCTTGTCATAAGGATAATTCTCATGGATGTATCGCTTCATGTTAAATTGAGCCAATGATTTTCCACTATCTTATGTGGATCATGCTTCTTGAATTCGATGTCAACTAATTTGACATCTTCCAAGGCTGCAACCTCGACTTTAGAATGACCAAAATATAACAATGTGAACATGCCAACTTGAATGGGAAAAGTTGGCCAAACCTTTTTATGAGCTGCTTTAAATTCTTTGTTGATACCTCTCGCTACTGTTTGGTATGCCACTCCTCTGCGTACCAACTTGTCAGGTAAAAATTGTGGGATGGAATGAGGAGGAACGAAATAACCAAATACTCTGATATAGGAGAAATTCTCCTCAATGAACCAGTCTGCAAGTTTTCCTAAGTTCCCCATAATCTTTTCTGAAATTTTGGGTCGTGGGTGGCCATAGATAGCTATGTGAATCGGTACCACCACGTTGTGACAAATTTCGTAAAAGAAATCTTTGGCGTTTTCTTCCCATAATTTTGAGTGGTAAAAATGTATTGGCTCAGAATTGGCTAGGGTCCAACTTCAATTCATCAGGGGAAAAGGGGTCATGAAACAAATTGCATCCATAATATAAGTTGACATGTAAAAAGGAGTAGGTTACCCTTTTGATTTTTCCGATTGATGTTCATCAATTTCCTTGACCAAATTATCAGATAGAATTTTAGCCCAATTGAAGATATAACCTTCGGCTACTTCATTCATTATGGCTACCCACTCAATTGAGAAATGTGTAGGTTTCTTCTTCTCAAACAGACAATAGAGCATCATGGCTATATATAACAAATGTGCATCTAAGGACGTCGTGGCATACATACCATGAGCGTCTGCTTTGAATTTTTTCGGATGTCCCCACCGGGTCTTGATTATATCATGACCATTTCTACCGTATTGAGTGTATTCTCTTCTCTCAAAATCTAGAAGAAATGTTGCATTGTAAGTATGTTTAGGTGTAGGGGAAAGCTTGTACATTACTTGTAGATTCTCTAGTCGGAAAGAGCTGACGACGACCTGTTGGTGGTTGATGAAGCTCCTGGTTTGGATGTCGACATGTTCCAAAGCCCAATTTATCATATCATTGTAGGGTATGATTCTAGTTCAAGTAACAATCTGATGCAGTTCTAACTGTGCTACCAATCTAAGCTTAGCTGCAAAGGACTCATCGTTTTCCTCGGCAGAGTCATCTGGACAGTTAATAATTTCATGCTCTAAGATATCAAAAACTTGCTTCCAAGTTTTAATGGTGTTCGTAACTCGAAGAGTTGTGTATGATAGAACATCAGTATTTGGATTTGAATCATCACCCGATGCATCAAGCTTCTTTGAAACTTTTCGTGGCGCCATAAGCCTTAAGGAAATGAAATTATCCTACCTGTAACAAGAGAAGTTTGTAAGCTCTACAATGAATAAAAAACTACTAATTGCAAATGGTAAAAACGATTTTGAAATTCAAAGTGTTGTATTAAAAAAGTCTATCGATCTTCGTATAGCTCTACTAACGAAGAATTTATTAAAAACTAAATGGAATTTATTACCTAGTGATTCACAATCTTTATTTGAAATCATTAGCCTTGATCAATCATAAATGTCATTAATACTTCGACGGTTATGTGTTCAGAAGCTTGGGATGTGACAGGATGGAAATCTCCCGAAGTCCGAATTCGCAGAGGAGTTAATCTCTAAGTAATCACTTTTATATTCTAAATAATCACATTTTAAAATGTCGTATTAACTTTAAGTATTTCAAAAGTTCGGAATTCAGAAGTTTTGAATATAGCACAAGAGAAATCTTCCGGAGCCCGAAACTGCGAAGTGATTAATTAACACTAAATCATGATTAATTAAAGTCGTTATCTGCTTTATTAACTCTTTGAAACACTTTTTTACTTTTTGTAATTATTTTGGGGCTTTGATATTTCGACGGTTTGTGAAATAAAAAACTCTCGAAGAGCAATCTCTCGGAGTGACATGGCGGAGATGACGTCATTCTTGCTGACGTGTCAAGAAAAGAGAGGTGCCCGTGTCACTTGAAAACGTGCGAATCATCTGACGTAAATGTAAAAAATAAGTGCCACATGTCTACCCAAGAAAACAAATTTTAAAGGACACGTGTCTTATGACTCGTTCGTAATTCCTTTAGGAAATAACGCGAGTGCCTATCTTCGAGACTTCAGAGTTTTGGGGTTTTTATTGTTTAGATTTGTTGGAATACCCGAAGCGCGAAACTCCGAAGTGACCACTAAAGACTTTCTTTTAAAACTCAGGTAGCTTCTAAACTTCGTGTAACATTAGGAACATTCAATCAAATTAGAGTAATTCATCGACGATAGATATTGTAAGTGCCTTGTTGAAAAATAACAACCAATGGATTTATTTTAAAATTAAAAGGCAATTCTCTAAATTTTTTATTTTTTGGGTAAATTTTTTTATTTCTAAGAGGCAAAATCTAAAGTTCAAAAGCTCAAAATTATACGTGTTCTAACATAGGCTCCATCTGGGGATTGTGGCTCCCTGTGAGGCGTGAAAGAACAATAGACCAAGTGCCTTTATTGGGTAAATGGAGTCATTATTGCTTCTTGAAAAACATTTTCTAACTTTATTTAAGGATTAATCATACATAGAAAAATGAAAGTGTGCAAGTCCAAAAATCTTCAAAACATACTTAATGATTGATCTCAAGTTAGGCTTTTAAAAATTTCTTTTTCTTAAAATTGATTTCAGAATTGTTTAAGATAATCAAAATAATTTTAACTAAAATATGAACGTCGACGACTTTGTTTGCTTCAAGGTTAAGGAGATGCAACATATTTATTTAGGGAATCCCAAGTTGGTTAAGGATGTAAATATCATCGGAAAGAGAACTAGATAACAGAGTGTGATATATAGATATGTATGACAAACTTTCAGATATCATAGATATTGCTTCACTGCCAACGAGTATGTTCAGTACCCCGATGAAGTTATCTACTTCTCCCATTGAATTTCCTTTCACCTCTTCAATTAACACTTTTTCATTTCGCTGAGACGAGGGCAATCGATATACGAATTTCCTTTCATAATCTCTTTTGGAAAAGATGGGGGCAATCAAATTATGAATTTCCTTTCACCATCTGTCTAGTTATTTTAACATTTTGAAGTGGGGGCAATCAATCTGTATGTAATGTACAAGGGATTATATCTGTTTAAAAGTTTTGAAAATAACGTCTCTCAACAATTTTAAGGATACTCCGAAACTAACTTTCTTCCAATTTTCAATACACCTTCGCCTATAAGAAATTTTTTATGCAGATTTTAATCTTTTCAGGGATCAACCTTAAGCGAATTAGTCAGTTTAAAGTCCGATAGCAGATCTAAAATTATCAGGATTAGCCTAGACATTCTTTTTCAATTAAAATCAAAGGACATAAATATTTTTTGCCTAATCTTGTTTTGAAAATATATTTTTAAGTTTTCAGAGTCAAGGTAAGTTTCTTTATTTCTATGAAGACTAAAAAGGGGGAGAAAGGAGAAATAAAATCTGTAATGAATAAAAATCTGGGAATAGGTAAAAAGTAACCAAATCAAAGATTCGGAAGATCTAAAACAAAATATCCTAATCCCACATGAGTTTGTGTCTTTAGTTCAGACTTCTTTCGAGTTTATTTATTATCATTTTTATTTTCATTTCAGAGATGGCTTTAGAATTTATCAACATGACACTTTAAGTTGTAATTTTATACCTCTTTGATTTTTAGGTCAGGTGATAATATTATCATGAGAGAAAATTCCTTCACATTCATTTCAAAAAGAATTTTTTTAAAATTTTGTTTGAACTATCAGAAGAGTAGGAACTCATACCTTATTTTCCTTTTGAATTTTCAGCAAGGCAAATTATTAATTTATCATCTATTTTTAGAGAAATTAAATGTTTGAAAAACTAGTGTCGAATTTTTATTCAGCCTCATCTCCTGTTCAGGAATAAAATATAAAATATCAGATAATCCTGTAAAATATAGATGATATGTGATAAAGATGTTTTTATTTTTCATTTTAATGATGTCCAACAATCATAAATTTATTGAAAATATTTACAACAAACGATCAAATGACTCAGATAATTTACAAAAAGAAAAGAAAAATTGAAAATTAAAATAGCCAATGTTGTTGGGCCCGAGATATGATCAGTTTTATGACAGTTATTAGACACTTTTGTCGAATGTACATATGTGTTTTTCATGTTTTGGAGAAGCTTTTTGTGCTAAAACGGTATGATCTACACCAAGTATGTATGATTCATGTTTGATGTCAATATTGAGTATAATGCATCACCTTTTATGTTCCCAAAGATCTAATTCACAATTTTTTGGTGTTACAGGGTAAAAATGCATCACGTTTATGCTTCTGGCACTCAGTCCAGCACTCCTTCCAGTACTCGATCCGGTACCCGGTCCGACACTTCGTCCAGCTCTGCGTCTTGCACAAAAAAGGTGGGCGATTTGGAGGTTATGGTATTGGTGGCCAGTGGTGGGCGAATCAGGAACATGGGTTTTGCTCGTGCTTGCCCCCTGCAGCTACTAAACCCTTGACAACTCAGTTTAAGTTGTTAAGCAGGGCGATTATTGACTCGCTCTATTTCGGCAGTTAGGGCACCATTAATGTAATTTGCCGAATTTAGAAGTGGTTCGACCCTCCTGTGGTCGACCACTTGGTCTATAAATATTATAAATACCGTTGTGGTGGACAGATAGAAAAAAAGCAATAGAAGAACCAGTGTGATAGGGACAAACACGTTTTTACTCTGTTTTGCCATTTTTCAATGCTAGATTATATAAAAAACTGCGTTTTTGAGTTTTCATGGTGCAATCGAATTGTTGAGTTCTTGGTGTGCTTTTAGGAAGTGACCACGACTTGCTGGGGGGCCCACCAGCAGTCTGGTAACTGTTCTTTACGTTATTTATGCATTTCATAGCTTAGTTGTCTCTTTCATTTCCTGTTGTTCGACAACACATGTATTCCAACAGAGGACGAACACCTTCAGTAACCACTCACATAACCAGATCAAATATCAACACATTGATGTTTTCACGTGGTAAAACCCCTACGGGGAAACATCCACGGCCCCAACCACTTGGAGCAGTTTATTAATGCAAAGAAAAAGATTATAGAGAGATTTTACAAGAGAGTTTCTCACAATCGATCATCATCAAATGACCCTCCATGCTCTTTAAATAAAGATCATGGACCAATCGGGTGTTAAGCCACAGATCAATGGTCGTTAAGATCGAGGAGAGTATGAACTGTCATATCACTCTATGTCGGGAACAAATCGTGACTGTCGGATTTCCTAACTACAAATGCATACTAATGCATACTAAAGAAACACACTAGAAAACACACTTT